>JAOTOL010001259.1:197500-481204 GCA_034440575.1 Imbricaverruca yamaguchii | reverse complement strand
GGCTGGACACCTTGCTGTAGGTGGCTGTTCTGGCTGTTGAACAGCAGCTCGGCTACGCAGTGCACCTGCTGGCAAGTCGTCGTGGTACGACTCTACCACGTTGTGCTGTAGGATGTTTGGCGGCGAATGCTGTCCGCGGAACAAAACAGAGCTGTGTTCAAGGACGGTTCAAGACGCGTCGCCACCGACGCTTCATACCGCCCAAACGAGCGCTCCACGACCATCCTAATCACACCAGGCTTGGCGTTGGTGCATGCATGCTGCACGGTCGGGCTGGTCCCCTCTTAAACGCTTAGGTACCAGGATCAGGAGCGTGAGCGAGGTACGTTCCACGTCATCAATCCCGGCATGACGGCAGCTATGCGTTGAAGCCTCCCACCAGTGCCCTACAAGATAATTTCGCATTAACAACAATCATGGGCATTGATGTAGGAGTTGTACTCGAGCGCCCTGGATGGGAATGTTTTCAGTCAACGTGGTGCTGAATGAAAAGTATGGCGAGGGGGCTTGTCCGCCCCCGCCCCCACCCCCACCCCATTCCCATACACACATTAACTACGGCCATGCCAGATTGTGTTTCGGCTCTCCGAGTACATCACTCACTCAAGTAGCATGTGGAAGAATTGAAAAAACATGCATAAATATAAACAATAAATAATTGTGTGGAAATAAAACAGATGTTGGCAGACTGGGCACCACCACATGTTCCCTACCACCTCCCACAGTCAAATGGATTGAATACGCCTTGGGCAAATTATTATTCACATTTGTTTTTCTTCAGGGCAGATAATGGCATAAGTTTCTCAGAAATCAAGAGGAAAGGTGGCAAGAGCAAGAGACTGGATGTACAAGAGGGTGATTAATAATACATGCACACGAGGGGCAGCACTGCCTGTTATTCCTCATTATTTAACACCGTATTTATTCCTCTTTATACAAATGTATTAGTACAAATGGTCATAAGTAAAACTGTATGATAAATAGACACCCTTTGACTCGTTTTGGCATACCTTAAGTTAGGGGTAGAGAGCGGGTATCTGAACATATTCACCATTTTCCGTACACCCACTTTTGGGTGCCACCTGCAGCATGTCCAGTGCATAAATAACAAAAAGAAGGTCGTATTTATGAATGGTGCAACTGTCTACGCAAAATACGAAGGCCTGATCACATAGTTCCACAGATTCTTTGTGAATGGAGCTAGCAAAGTTCATAGGCACCATTTAGGCTTCCAAGAGCAGTTGGTTTAAGGAAACCATAAGGAAGTCTCAATGTGTTTTCCAATTACACCAACATTTTTAGTGGCTACTAATACTTTATACCACAACAGCTACAGCTACAATAGGTAATCCTGCACAACATTTGTGTTCAAAACACAGCACACCACTACAAAATAATTGTTTTAAAGTTGCTCCTTTGCAAGCGGTTGAGGATTTTCATTCAAAGGAATTGCTTGAAGATGGCTACCCTGTTCATTTTGTGTTCAGTAAATAAAAGTACAATGACTGGTTCAGCCATACAGATGCAGCAATAGCTATTTCAATTTCTTGCATACCTTAATGTCCAGGTTGGTTGGTTATTGGGGGTCAAGGGTGCTTTGACTGTTTTGGGTCATGCAGCACCCATTCCCTGCCTTAAGTGTCCAGAAACCCCATCTTCCCCTATGCAGGCACACCATAAAAGCACAAGTCTGTAAAACTTAATTATATTGTACATTGTTCGAAAGAAACAAAATATTGTTTTCGTTCCATCTTTCATACCTCCTAGATAACATATAATACTCCTATCAACTTGCATGCATCCAGCACAAGCATTCTTAAATTGCACATAAGAACAGAAGCCAGTCGCAAAATACCTGCCATACATGGTTGTCATCATACCCACTTGCTTCTTGCTGCTCATAATAGCCATCATATACTCTTAAAACTAGTGCATTCCCTTCAACATATGCAGTTCAACTGTTAAATCGACTTATCAATCACTATACATGTCAGCAAAACAATTGAATTCTTGTTCAAAGGGAGCTGTGACAATTAAGAAAACCAGTTCAATACCAGGTTTAAATAATGCAAATACCAAAAGAAAACGAAGGAGTGGAATGATACTCAGCACCAACTTAAACACTAAAAACCATAATATTTTGTTAAAATACGATACAAAGGTACCTTTGTGCATTTGGGTATTGTGGTGCCAATTTTGCCCCATATTTCCTAACTTGTGGGGGTGCCAATTCGAACCCTGCCATTGAACATCATACTCGAAAGAAAGAACAAATAATTAACTGTTTACCACAACAGCACCCAAGACCGAAATATGTCCAAAATATGCGCATCTGAGACTAACTTGTTCTGTTAGCTTCCTTACCATATTTCAGCCACAAATGATGCAATCGGGCACAAACGGTGACGTCATTTTTTGAAACCTGCGATTATGATTCGTCATATCAATTATACAGAGCCAATCCACTTACCGCAGTTGGAGATGGTTGGCGATATAGATCCAGAGCGGTCAACTGACCAGAAAACTTGGTTCCCCTTATTTGGGAGTTAGCTTTTTTTCTTGAGTTTCTTCTTATGTGTGGCTCTCGCTATCTGACTTCCAGATTTCCGACTAGATGACTTCCCACGAGTGGAGGTAGGTATATATTTTCAGGGTTTGTGTATAAACAAGCTATTGCTAGTCCAAAAACTTGTGATATTAAGTAACTGGAGATTCTCTGGCTGTTTATTAATATATTAACGTGGTCCAATCTCCAGTTTAAAAGTTCTCAGATCAACGTAATTAATATAGTCTAACATCGCCATTGGTATGTCATGACGATTACTTCCCGCTAGTGCACACGTGAAACCGCCTATATGCTACCAGGACGCACAGATCGAAGGTGTCACTCTGGAGAATACGTCTGCTGGTGTGACCACGGCCTGCCGCCACGGCGGGGCGGCGTCACACAGGCCTCAGCCGCACAGGTGGGCCTAGCCCCGGCACCACTTGCCTTTGCACGGCTCTGAAACGAGAATATTCGTCAACGGAGGTAATCGGAGCCAAACAATGAGGTTCGGCGGAAATTAAACCAAGTAATCAAACAAATCATCAAATTATATGTCATATGTCACGTTTTCCAACCATAGCCAGATATAAAATGTTGGGATTACCTAATTCTGCACTTCATGCATTTTCAAAAATATATATGATGCCACTAATAAGCAACTCCATTGTGATGAATATTTTCACATACTACTGTTGTGCTTGCGCTGGCTACTTTAAAAGTACCTTGCGCTGGATTCATTCCATTGCCCTATCATTTTCCAAACTTCAAACATTTATGCAATTCAGATTAGTGTAATCACATTGTTAGTAATGAGCTCGTGGATATTCTATCTACGATCACACCCGTCACCAACGGATGCATCCACCTGTGGCTCCATTCGTGATGTACATGACATGATTTGCGTGACATCAACGACATAGGTGATCGCGAAATTGATTAGTTTCGCACCTGTGAGTTCAATTCGATTATGAATACTATGACAACTGCAATTCTCAGTTAATCGAACCTACTTGGGGGCGTGTTGGCCTGGATCGATTTTGAACACACAAACTTTCGGGGGGTTGGTGTGCATTTAATAACTTATAAATGGGTGCATCCCCGTGCAGCAGTGCAACATGCGCACTTGCATTGGCGCCATCTGCCGACAATACTTAGCTAGGTGCACCCCGGCGCAGCTTTCACCAGGCGCCACCTAGCGCACCAGTGCCATCTAGCGATTATAGTATAGGTAAATAGGGATGTTTTTGGGCAGCATGCATCCCATCGCCCAAATATGGTCTTTCGCTCCTTCTCAAATGGCAGAGCCCCACACCGCGCATTCACACAACTGACAATTAATCAACAGAAGATAACAGAACCTACAGCCGTCGTGGAACACCTTGCTACTTATTACTCTGACATCTCCAGCGCTCAGTACCCTCAGCAGACTATTTCATTCTTACGTGACACTCTGGCCCCCTGAAAAATGGGCGCTGTATGACCAACGCAGTCGATGTGCCCGAAAGCCCAAATAACCAACCAACGCCTAAAAAAAGTAACTCTCCCCATCGCGTAGCATACTTTTTTTCAAAACCTCTCTGGCTCCGGCAAAGACAACCTCCTCTCGGCACTAACCCAATCATGGACCGACGGTACCTTCCTAGCATCCTGGTCTACCAGCACTATCATTCATATTGCTAAACCTTTCAAACCTAAACACTTTCCATCCATCTATCGCCCTATCTCTCTCACTAGTTGTGCTTGCAAAATGTTTGAGCTCATGGTGAATGGACGAATCAAAGTTTATCTTGGAAACAGCAAAATTTTATTTCCCTTTCAGAGTGGCTTCCTCCCAAGGCGAAGCACTGCTGACGACCTCCTCGAAATTGTAGACTCAATTCAGCGTGGCTTCGCGAAAAACGAAAACATCGCCCTTTTCTAGACTTAAAATCCGCGTTTCACAAAGTACATAGCTCTGGCCTTTTATTTATATTTCACTAAATTGGTAAGTACAATATGACCAACTTTATTCCCACCTTCTCCCTCCAAACAATCCTCGGGATTGTTTGGAGCCGGGAGAAATGTAGGAGTCGGAAGAAGGATGGTGGTGTACCGGGAGAAAGGTGGGTCGATAGGGATCGAAAGCATGGGGCTAGCGAGGAATTCTGACTTAAACATGCAAACGTAGATATGTTTTAATGGTGTAAAGTACAAAAGTGAAATAAAACAAGCAACTTCGTTTACTACTTTCTCAAAATATGATTGTCCAAGACATTTCAAATTATTAGGCGTCAATGCCCGGAGCCGGAGCCGTAGCTGGAGCCGGCTCCGGCTCCGGCTCAATTAGCAACAAAATTAGCAAACGTGAAATGAACACATTATACCTAGTAAGGTATGGTATGGTATGGCATGAAAACGCATTTTTTAAAGCCAAAATGTTTATGACTGATTTACGAGTAACATGTAAAAATATCATCAAATAATGGTAAAATAACCAATAACCATATACTAGCCTCAGTAGTCAATGCAATAGTTCCATGTTTAGTTTAGTTAACTTCATTGTTTCCACCATCAACGGGCTGTTGTACCTTATTAGATATGAGGTCAAAGATTACAATTTGCAACAATGGTGTTCCTTGGACCGTTCACGGGATGGGAGGTGTTGTTGATTCGAGTCTCCCCTCTTCTGATTGCCCCAATACGGCACGAAGCGAGCGTCAGCTTACGAGGGAATGACACCGAAAAAAATGATTTGGGCGGGAGCGGGTGTTTATTTAGAGATAGATACAGGGTTTAAATGGGAAAGTTGCTTATAATTGCCTGAAGTTTGCGCCTCTGAGTGGTCGCGGCTAACTTTTTTTCAACATCCCCTAGCTCTTACTTAATGGATCGATCACGTTTTAGATGTACGGAGCCGGAGCCGGAGCCGCCAGAGCCGGTACATTTTGCCCGGAGCCGCAGCCGGAGCCGGATCCGGAGCCGCCGGGACATTTTACTCGGAGCCGGAGCCGGAGCCGGAGCCGTGATACTTTCCCGGAGCCGGAATCGGAGCCGGAGCCGCCCAAAATTGTCCCGGCTCCGCATCCCTGGCGCCCACCGATGCAGTTTTGTGGGAGAGAAAAATGGCAACCATGTCATAACTTTGACGTCACCCATGTCTAGCTGTCATGACATTACTGCTTGCTCGGTGGGAAAAGTTGCATGATTGATCAAGTGCCTGCTTTCAAGTTATCGCCAACTGAGGGGCAGATTTGACCTTTCAATGCCGGGATGAGAAAATCGTGTATGCGCCGCCGGTAAGTGATGCAATGGTGTTGGCTGTGCGATCAGCGTCTTTTTTATGTGGTAGACTTGAAGGATGGAGCGGAACAGTTAGCATGCATTAATACCTTGCCAGGGGTCAAACACACACTGTGCATTGTTTATTATGCAGAAACCATCCATCGGTATGATCAGAAATCAGATATTGTTATGTCGCACTCAGCTTAACGGATTATAAGAAAGGTGTGTCGACACCAAGGCAGATTTGTGGAAATGAAAAAGAAACGCGCATCACGGGGAATAGTCCTGCGTTGACAGATAAGATGCCAGTGGTATGTGAGACGATGCCTGGCTGGTGTACTTCCATGCTTGAAATCCCTTGAGGATATACGCGATGGCCCAATCTGAGCAGAGTCCGGTACCCGCAACTGAAGGTACCTGTTGAAGTGGAAAACGTTGGTAGACGACACGATTGCGCACAAAGCTTGCACGTGCGAAGGTGGGCTGTAAAACCGTTCCGAAATGGGCGGTCTGGCAGACCTCACATGATGAAGCTCCGTAGGCCGACAACGACGTCGGGCGTGAGAGACGCAAACGACCAGGCCATGTCCACACAGTCCTTGCAGTGACGATACAAGTCGTGTAGAACTGCAGTTGCGTCGGGTAGAGTTGTTGCCGTGATGCATGCAGTTCGGACGACTTTATAAGTGTTACACTCAAACGGGGGAGACCACCGCGGGTGTCTTTCTGCTTGCTTTGCGAGAAAACATGGTGTTCCAATTCTGAATTGTTTCTCTCCGATATTGGTCTGTACCGACCAAATTTGAGTCGGAAAATAGCAAGATCGGAATATTTCCACCGATCGTTTTCATAAAAGGGCATCCCTGGTGCCCGCAGTTGGTAGTCCAGACCTCACGAAGAAGATGTTGTAGGCACTCGAGCGGTACGGGGTGCGTCGCTGCGACACCACTCCAGGTGGCACGCTGACACACTCAAACACTGTGAGGTGCCAGTGCCAAGACAAGAGGATGGTGGCTGAGCAACGGCTCTGCTGGCCGTCACAGCTGCCCGGGTGAGCCGGGAGGAGGTGCAGCGGTAGCAGTGGCCGCCGAGGCCGGTCCAGTCGGCCGGGTGAGCCGGGAGGAGGTGCAGCGGTAGCAGTGGCCGCCGAGGCCGGTCCAGTCGGCCGGGTGAGCCGGGAGGAGGCGCAGCGGTAGCAGTGGCCGCCGAGGCCGGTCCAGTCGGCCGGGTGAGCCGGGAGGAGGCGCAGCGGTAGCAGTGGCCGCCGAGGCCGGTCCAGTCGGCCGGGTGAGCCGGGAGGGGCGCAGCGGTAGCAGTGGCCGCCGAGGCCGGTCCAGTCGGCCGGGTGAGCCGGGAGGAGGCGCAGCGGTAGCAGTGGCCGCCGAGGCCGGTCCAGTCGGCCGGGTGAGCCGGGAGGAGGCGCAGCGGTAGCAGTGGCCGCCGAGGCCGGTCCAGTCGGCCGGGTGAGCCGGGAGGGGGCGCAGCGGTAGCAGTGGCCGCCGAGGCCGGTCCAGTCGGCCGGGTGAGCCGGGAGGAGGCGCAGCGGTAGCAGTGGCCGCCGAGGCCGGTCCAGTCGGCCGGGTGAGCCGGGAGGAGGTGCAGCGGTAGCAGTGGCCGACGAGGCCGGTCCAGTCGGCCGGGTGAGCCGGGAGGGGGCGCAGCGGTAGCAGTGGCCGCCGAGGCCGGTCCAGTCGGCTGGCCAGGCGTCGCTCAGCCACGGCACAGAAGCGGCTCCTCGCAGGCGGAGCTCCGCAGGCGGTAGTGGCACAGCCGCTTCACCAGAGTCGTGGTTGGATATTCTGTGGCGCCGATGCAGGTGCCTTCGCTGGGGCCCGTCATGTCCACATCCACCTGGACGGTGGAAGGGGAGCCGTCCACGTTGACGAAGGCACCGTTGATGTACCGCATGCCGACGTGGACTTTGTGTTTCACTCGCGATTTGTCGTTGAAGAACCAGGTGACCTCTTGGTCGTCGTCGAAGATGATGAAGTCAGAGCACTTGCTGTAGGAGAGGCAGACCTTGCGGCCGGCACTCCAGGTTAGCGACATGCGGTGCTCAACAAGGAGGTAGCAACTGTTGCGGAAGGGCACCCAGCCGACGCGACACCGACGGATGTAATCGACCGGCACCCAATCTGGCCTCGGGGTGGCCGACCAGTGCCCGTTCGCAAACAGCCGACACACGCCCCCGGCCAGGCTCAGCCCGAGACAGTCGCCGCCGGCTGCCCGCTCGCAAGCAACACTGCAACTCGGCAGCGACCCAGCCGCCGCCGCCGGCACCGCAGCTCCCGCTGGTGCCCAGGTGTTCCAGCTGCGGTCGTAGCGGGTGGCGGCGCTGGTAGCGGCACTCCCGAAGAGTACGACCACGACACAGAGAGCCGCCATCCTCCGCCAGAGCGGCTCAGCTACTGTGCCGTGCCGGGTCTTACCAACGGCTGTGTGGGCCAGTGGGGTGGCAACGCGTTTCTTGACGCGCGTTTCAACTCCAGAGATTCTGTGCGTTTCAACGCAACGTTTTCTGCAACAAAACAATGTCAGCTGAGTCATGTGGCAGAAATTAAGAATGATTCGCCTATCTGCACGTTATATAGGTTCCAGTTTCTTTTCACATCGCCCGAGATAGCAGGCGACGATTTGATACCAGACGTATGCGTCGATTTTGATTTTGTTGGTCGCCTGGTATCCGTACCGATACAGATGCCAGGTGACGATCGTATCGATTTGATGCGATTTGACGCGATTTGATTTGACGGGATACCAGACGACATGAGGAAAAGTCCAGCCGGTCCTCTGATGGAACTGCAATATAAATTGCTGGCTGTGAAAGGATGCACTGTACATGAGTTGAAAGATATTTAGGAATTTGTCTTTATTATACACTTTCAGACGCCTACCCCGAATATTTTACAATATTTGGGATGCCTACACATTCAAACTTTGAAATGAAACTCAACTGGTTCACTTAGAACGGTATCATTCCAGGGGAGCCTCTCCTGCCTATACTTGCGTGAAGTGCGATGTGTTGGTCTGTCATGATCGCGTTTGTGCATTGCAGAGTGGATCTGGCTACACGGTACCTTAACGTGCGCGGTTTCGGGGGTCTTTTGCCGCCCTCCCCCATTCCTAAGGTTTTCTGCGGATGGCGACAAAAACTGGACGCCGCCACGCGTCCAAATTTGGGATACCTTTTCTCACATCAATAAGAGATGTTCTGTGAATATTTTGTCATGGTCAGGTTATCCACAGATACTGAGTTGGTCAAGGTCAAGTGAGGTCACCCCAGAGATGTGAAACCAGTCGTCATGCTTTAACACGCGCCCTGGAGGGGGGGGGGCGAAATCCGCCCATCCCTCCAGTATTTTGTAGATAACTCCAGATTTTACCGGACAATATACGCCATTATTTATGTACCTGCTTAAAAACGATCGGCGCGTTGTTTAATGTACGAAAAGTCAACTGGAATGTTGTCATAAATGCAACTGACTGCCATGCGATTGATGTCACTTTATATGTTACTCCCTACACATCCCGAAGTCTACTGTTTGTCATTGTGTACCTAAGCGTTTCCATACTTTATTCATGCATTTCACTCCTTTCTTTGCGCAGCCGATTGTGTCGAGCCGCCCAAGGGAGCAGTCAGGTGGGCAGCCCGGTTCCGGTATCTGGAGCAGGTAATGACCTGACAAAATGCTCCTGTATGGGTGATCTGAGGTCAAATGGCGGATTTGGCATCTGTATTGCATCATTAGTAATGTCCAAAACATCATCAATGCAAATTTTGGAGCATTTAAAGAAGATCACAGCGATCAATAACAATGACAAGCAAAGCCACTCAAATCCAGAACGTTTTGCTATTTTGACCTCATTTTACATTGAAGATATAGACCTAAGGTCATTAAATTTTCACACAAGAGTTCACCGTCGTGCCCATCCACCCTGCTAATTTCGTTGCTCTGACCTTAAAAGGACCCGAGATCTTAGGGGGCGGAATCCGTCCCCCTCCAGTGCGCATAATTTTCAGAGGTCCTCCAGGGCGCGTATTAGACGGTGAAGATATATGAAGAGAACTTTCAGCGTTTACTTATCTTTACACACGCAACAAAACGCATCCGATTAATGCTAAGATATTTTGCATTTTTCATGACTTGTCTGTTTTGTATGCTTCCCATTAGGGCTAAAATCGAGCGCTATGGCCAAAATAGGCACTTTTTATGAGACCAAGTTTACTTAAAGCAAACCTTCTCGACGCGCTCCACCCAGTAGAAAACAAAATAAATAAAAGCAAAACATCTTATTTCTAAAAATTCAATGCACATTTTTAATCAAAGTAAAACATAGCATTTCATATTTTTTGGTGGGCAAGTACTGCGAGTATGGTGGATTTCGCCTTCCTTTACTGATTTCACATGGGTTGCTTTTTAAGTCTTCCGCAAATGAATTATCCAGAGCCAAAAGCATGACGTTAGTCATAAAGTCATAGTCATAAAGTGTTTTAGACTTAATAAGAGCAACAACGGCCATCCAGGTTAAATCAATTTTCCCAACATTCATACCAGAGTAGCTTGCATACTATTCCCCACGAATGGAAAAGATTGTTGAGTTACAAAATTACTACTCATTGCCTCCCACGACAAGGAATGAAAACATATCATTCGCTAGACATGACGGAGACTAAATAAAAGGAAAAGAAATGGTACGCTCACTCATGTATGGAATCCTCCTGTCCAAAACAGTAAAACCACCATGTGAAAAATAATGGGAGGGATGCAATTTTATTTTCTGTAGGCAAAAATGAGAGAAAATTTATGTTCTCCAATGTATATGTACAAAATCAACGAAATTTCAAAATATGCAGTTTCAAATAATAAGTCGATTTGTTTGCACGCAACAATTCCTATACGACCGAACAATCAGTGATTCACTAGAGTGTAAATTTTGTTCACATATCAATAGTATCACATTTCATGCGAAATGCAGAACCATGTCGCAGTTTTTGGAATGTACTGATACGCAAGCTGTGTCTAAATAACGGAACGAGCCCAAATGTATGCGTAGAATACATAATGTTCGGATGTATAGGTGCAAGTGACATTGTCAACTTTGTGTTGTTGCTTGCGAAGCAGTACATAATAGGTAGGAAAATACAAGGAAATGGTTGGTTGGTTGGTTATTAGTTGTACGACACATCGACCGTTGAGTCATGTAGTGTCGCCAATCTCTCACGCCGATTGGTCGCGGGCGAAGAGTAGCGACAGGTGAGACGAGGAAATAGAAGAGTGTCACTGGAGGAATTTATGGAGAAAAAAATAAAGACAATGCGTAAATTGGAAAAATGTACTGCATTTAAGAACGAAACAATGGAAAAGTTTACGAAGAGGTGGCAACCGCTTGCGCAAAATGTTTATTTCGATTTATAAGTGTGCTTGTCTGTATGCGTGTGTGTGTAAGCTAACTGTGTGACCATATTCGGAAATATAGCGCCGATGTAATCCGAACAAAGGTGAAAATGTTGTGCTGCACCTTCGTGCGAAACCACATCGGATAGTAAACCCCCACAATGAGTTCAATGATACGCCGGAGGTTTTTGCGTGCAGTGTCTCCCAGGCCATGATCTGACACGTACAGTGTAGGTACATGCACCGGCAGCTTTTGCCCGTGCTAAGAGCTAAGAGGGACGTGGAGAATATGCTAAAACGACTGTGAGTTCCATGAAAGATACAACTGGGGTGCTCTATGCCATCCAGTCGTTTGTGCTTCGCACCTTCGCGCGATGTTTGCCTTGGATATTTCCAGTGATCATCGATTGATGTCTGTCATCTGTCCCTTTGGAAAAAGGGCATTGATGGTCCCATGGTGATCACGACGAATTTTAACCATTTTCACCACCAACGTATATCATTTTCGTCTCAACGTGATGTGGAAAGGCTATCTGAATGTCTCAATATGCAACGAATAGCTACATATTCGTTGCATGTTTAGACATTCAGATAGACTTTCCAGATGGCCTTGCATTTGGTATGTCATACACACGAGTACAAAGCAGCCTCCCTCAATCATGCTGCTATGTAGTTAAAACAGAGAATAAATATGAAGCTTTATCTATATTTCTATGCCCAGTGAGTGATGCTGAAGTCTTCAAAGGAGTAAGTGCAGAAACCGCTGCTGTATCATGATTTTTACTTGTTTAAACCTCAGAGGTCTTGCATGCCCCGAAATGGACATTTGCTGGTGTATTTGAAGACATAAGATAGCCGATATCTTCTTAACTATCGATTTGTCGACAATATTACGTTGCTTCCATCGACTCAGCTCATCGACACCATCAAAAAGAAATACTATTTGACACTTACCTGGAATGGTTCTCACAGCCAATATGGCGCCGAATGCCGAAAACAGTCTTTTCAAACCCACTTTGGGAAAAACTGCCGATGGTCCAGCGATCTAGTTTTATGCCAGATTGTTGGGCACATATCAAAGCAAAATTAAAACAGTGGCCGTTTTTGATAACACCACTTTTAAATTTATCGACACAGACTAATGCATGAGACATCAGTCTGGGTATGACGTGTAGGAGACGTCAGTCTGGGTACGACATGTAGGAGACGTCAGCCTGGGTACGACATGTAGGAGACGTCAGTCTGGGTACGACATGTAGGAGACGTCAGTCTGGGTACATGTAGGAGACGCCAGTCTGGGTACGACATGTAGGAGACATCAGTCTGGGTACGACATGTAGGAGACGTCAGTCTGGGTACGACATGTAGGAGACGTCAGTCTGGGTATGACATATAGGAGACGTCAGTCTGGGTACGACATGTAGGAGACGTCAGTCTGGGTACGACATGTAGGAGACGTCAGTCTTGGTATGACATATAGGGGACGTCAGTCTGGGTATGACATGTAGGATACGTCAGTCTGGGTACGACGTGTAGGGGACGTCAGTCTGGGTACGACCAGTCATCAGTCTGTAATTGTCACTTTTTGAGGGAGATAATTTGGGGGTGTTTTCGAACCCTGCTCGTCGAGCGCTTTCCGATGACACCTCTTGTTTCCGTACGACGCTTAGTTTGGAGATTAGAGAGGGGTTTGTGGCCCTCCCCCGAAGCCCGGGACGTCGTGTGCGAATCTGACCGGAAAGACAATGTGAAGAAGGAGAATAAAGAGGGCTAATTTGCAAGCGGTGTAATTTTTTTTTTTTATCACGCTCCATGTATTGTACAAAATCAAGTAACACCATCAATGCGACAACAGAGATATAACGTAGCGACACTTAGCCGTTTTAGTCGAGTTGGCTCTCTGCCCAGAACAGCTGCTGGGCCTCGATCGATCCTCAGCTGGGCGTACTCGGGGATCTGCGCCGGCCCCACGGGCAGGTGGGCACCCCGCGGCTGGAAGCCGTTCTCGTCGGCGATGTACGCCACCTGGTAGGTCTGTCCGTCGGTGGAGACGAACTGGTAGGTGCCCTGCTGGGTAATGCTGCCCGTCTCCGGCTTATCGCCAGGGTAAACGCGGCCCACCTCCTCCACGACCTGGCCATTGTCCTGCTCATAGCCGTACTCGTAGTTGCCACTTTGGTCCTGCTCAAACCTCTGGCTCAGGATGCGCACCTCTGGCTGCTGGTAACTGGTCTGGATAAACTGCTGTGCGCCTTGCTGTTGTGGTGCAGCGGCGACCACGGCAAGAACGGCGGCGAACACAATCTCCGAGGAGTTGTGGAGTGCCTGGAGTATTGCATTCATGTAGCACGTGTTGCCGATGTTCATCAGTCCTCTGAAGCCGGGGGACAGAGGCACGGAGGTAGTCGGAGACGTCAGCTCACATCTTCGAGGAGGAGATGGTGGCATCGGTTCCTCCAGCGCGAGCTCCTCATTGCTTCCACTCGGCTGTTGAAACGTTGGTGCTGACGTCGAGCTGGTGACGTTTGGTTGTCTCGGCCCCTCGGATTCTCGTAGGGTGCCGCTCGATGTCGCAGCAGCATCTCGTCCTGCGGCCAGTCTTATTGCCGTCGCGTTGCCGCGCACCACCGCCACCGAGATGCGCTGCATCAGCCACTCCGTGTCCCGGCTGTCGCCGGTCTCACGGCTGATACGTCGTCCTAGTTCCTTCAGGAAGCTGAGGCTGGAATGGCCGATCGCACCAGAAGTTTCAACGGCGACTGGCTGAAACTGATGCAGGCGGCCGATGTCAGCGTAGCGCCTCCGTTTGCGGCCCTCAGCTGCGGTTGCGGCGGAGCATGCATGTGCCGCACTAGCGGCGACGGCAGAGCTGCTGTACGTGTCCACACAAGTTGCGTCCCAGACAAGACACTTGCCTTCCGAGTAGGGAAACATGGTGACACCATCAGGTCGTCTGCCGTCGCCGCGGTCCATGCCAGCTGGCTCCAGCACCGACGGCATTCCGGCACTCGTGAGCGCACGTTTAATTACGTCGTTGAGTGCTGCGTGGCGAGGGAACCGTCCGGCGCTCAGCTGACAGGACAGAGTGTGCAGTCCGCGCTCATCGATGTTGGCCCCGCAGCGACAGCGGTGTGGCGTGCACACTGGGGCACCTACTCGGAGTGCGACGGCGGTGCGAAGCGTTTCGCGGTCCAGCAGCATACCCACGCTTGGAGCAGGGTAAGCATTGAGCCACGCACCGGAGTTGGGCTGTGATGCGGCGCGGAGTCGGGCCTTGTCTGTTTCGCTCTTGCTATTCTCCAGTAGCTGGTCAGCTATCGTTTCTGCTACGGCGTGGTCCCAAGACGACTGACGGTTTCGTTTCTCTGTTTCAGGTGCAGGCTTGCCTGTCTGTGACTCCCACTCAGTGATAAGAGCTTCAGTCGTGAGTTTGACACCTGCATCAGCAGGTGGACTGATGGCGGAGATCACTGGTGCTGAGGCTATGATGGATGACAGGTACGCAGGCAGAGCGAGATCCGATGTCATCCGCACGCCCAGTCCTCCCAGTCGCACGGGTAGTGTGCACTGTCTCCATGAAGCTTCCTCCATCTGAACGTTGGTGATGTCGGCTACACCCCGACGCACGGCTTCGTCGATTTTGGTGAGAAGGTCTGGATGTTTGTAGGCGGGTGAGCTGCGTAGGAGATAGAGGAGCCTCGGAGCTGCCAAGTAGTTTTTCAGAAGGAAAAATCCCTGGTGAGCTTCTTCCAGATAGCGCAGTCGCTCAATCAACTTCTCCACCATGACCGGCCGCTATACAGTTGGTTTATGAGCTGGGGCGCAGTGATCGGAGCCCCCAGAAGTTGCAGATCCTCGGTTTTGACTTCCCGGATGTCGGGTAGGAGGGACCGCAACTGCTGTAGGGCAGCGTCGCCCCAGCAGGATGTGTCGGAGCCGAGAAGCACGACCTCGCATTTGGATGCGTTTATGGTGAGGCCTGCTCTGGAAAGTTCCTCCCTCGCCGTGCGGACACTTGCCACGACGTCTTCCACCGCACCTCCGATGGTGCCATCATCGAGGTACCATACGTTTATGGTACTTTCCGAAGCTTTCACGGCGCGATCAACTGCCAGTGAGAACAGGAGTGAACTCAAAGGATCGCCTTGCTGGGTTCCGGTTTTCGACATGATCTCCCTCTCCCCGACGTACAGTGGAGTGGGACCACTATAACCTTGCCAGACTAGAGGGTAGATCTCTGGTGTGCGAGTCCGTGCGGCGTCCAACATGACGTCCCTTCGCACAGAATTAAACGCGTTTGAGACGTCCAGCTTAACCAGAACCTGATCGTCGTCGGAAGCCACTGCCTGGTCGGCGAATGCCCTCACGGTATGCACTGCCGCCTCGCAGCCGCTCCTCGTCGCCACCCCCAGTTGTGCCGGTCGTAGTTCAGGGCCGATGTGGGCCGAGGCACTGGCTGCAGCCACTTTGGCAGCGGTCCTACGAAACACGCTTCCCACCGCGATTGGGCGAACACCACCATCCTTCTTTTTCAGTGCGATCAGGAGGCGCCAAAGAAGGCGTTCACAGCACAGTTAGGGATGCATCCCTTGAGCGCCAGGTTGGTGAGGGCCGTCAGCGCCGTGAGGAGGCGTGCTCCAGCCTCCGCAGTGTGCTTGCCTAGCAATGATCTTAGATGGCCAGGTCGGATGCCGTCCAGTCCTGCAGAAGAGCTCGGTGGGAAGGAATTTATGGCTCGTTTCACGTCTGCCTCAGTGGCAACTAGTGGGGGCACTCTTTCCTCGGGAGGATGAATTTCTTGCAGGTCCGCAGGTGCATCTGGGTGTTTGCTTCTGAGTCTCTCCACCACTTCGTCGGTTGGAGGCGCGAGCGTGTCGTCGGATGTCAGTATCCTTAGTGCACCTCTGACATCGCCGTCGGCCAGTTTCGAGGAGACGCGCCGTGACATTGCTGTCATCTCATCTTCGACGCGTCGGCGGCGGCCCGGGCGCTTGCCTTGATGGTTAGCAGCGCTCGTCGTTGCGTTGAACTGTCCACTAGTGCCTGTGGCTAGGTTCCGGCGGACTTGTGTAGCCAAGGAGACCCTAGTGCTCTCTTTCGGCCGCTCCCCGATCTGTAGCGCTGAGAAAGCAAACACCATGAGGTCGCGCCAAGCTGTTCTTGTGCGGTCGCTGACGGCGGCATTGATTAGCCTGGCGAGCTCCCCCGCCACTGCGATTCATGCTCCTTTCGGGATTTTTGGGAGAACTCGCACATTCGCCTTTAACTTCGCTATCTCCTCCGAAAGGTCACCGTTTGAAGTGGATTCTTCATGACTCCTCCAGGTTGGGCACTGGTCGCCGAATCGGCAGGAGGTGCATCGGTGTCCACGCCTGACACAGCTGCATCCGACGCAAGGGTTAACTATGCACCTGCAGCATCGGGTTGTTTGCGTCGGTGGTGCATAAATTTCGGGGGCGTGCTCATGGTTTACGTTGTCCGATTTCCAGAAAGTAGTCCATTTCTACCAGATCCGCAAACACCAAACCCGCACGACATTTTACGCAACAATTTATACGTATTATAGCACAATGTTTAGATATTCGTAGTTTGCACCAGCAGGTCCAAAGTCCTCTCACGGCCGACGTCACGCGGGTCCATAAAAATCAAGCGATGTTCTGTTTTCGTGAAGGCTGGAAAATCTGGCCCATTTATGGGAAACTTCGAAAATTATGCAAATTCAAGGCCAAAACATGCCACTCTACTGGCCGAATTCCTGGACAAAAATATTGTTATTACTCGGTCTGAAACCTAGGCTCTCAGACAATATATAATTTAGCCTTCTAGCACCTTGGAACTAAAAGATTATGACCACTAATGTAGAGCTCGCAAAACACGTCCGACCACTCCAAACTCACTCAACTTCCAAGCGGTGTAATTGTCTGTTTCTCCCATACGCTTGGCTTTTCAGTACCATAAAATACCATGTTGGTGTCTAGCTATGTATCTTTTCCCACCTAGTTTGGCACCGGAGTGGGCGCATGTGCGGGTAGTCAACTTATCTCGAGGCTGCGCGGAGTGGTAGGCGGAGCACTGTGGCCTGACTAATCTGAAATTCGATGCCGGTTGAGGAGGAGTTGCGGACCAACAGAAGGGTGCGCACGGGAGGATAGGGAAGTCGACTACCTTCTGACGTCACGGTCAGGCTACGGCCAGCAGGTCCCGACTCTGGCGACAGAACGACTTTCAAATGCCGATAATCATGACCGTGCCGTTATTGACTTACATGGCTCGGAATGGCTGTGTGCTGGCGTCTCCGCTGGCTGTGTGCTGCCGTCTCCAGTAGGGGTTGTGCCGAGGGGTGGGCGGTGCCGCCGGCGTGTCACGTGGCGGCGGCTGCTCTGGTGCACGACCACGGCTGGTGTCAGACTCACGGCCACGGTCGGGGTCAGACTCCGGGGTCGCCGTTTCCGCGGGCAACTGCGTGTGTGGACCCGATTGGCGCTCGACAGGCTGCGCCGAATTTCACGCCGACTGGATTGTCGCGGCTGTATCGCTGGCCGTGATGAGTCGGTAGCATGCACTGGGGCGGCCTGCAGCATGCACTGGGGCGACCTGCAGCATGCACTGGGGCGACCTACAGGTCGATGCACGGCCAACACGAGGCGGACGGCGAGGCGCGTAGTCTGCTCACTGACACATTCTCCACGGCAATATCTGGAAGCGAACATTAAATATACTTGATGCAGTACGACACAGAATGACACTTCCAAATATAATCCCTTCCACATCCGTATGGACCAATTCAGTTCGTACCCATATCAGTAAGAGATATAGTTAGCCATTTGTTATTCAATCCATTTTCAAAAATGCAAAATAGTTCAGATCTAATTGGTTGCAGTAATCAATAGCATGTGAACGAAATTTGTGATACCATGTTTTAGAAGACAAGATAAAAAATACTAAGTTAACAAACTGCGTAAAATGTGCATTGCAACTTACATTACCAGCGGCACATTCACCAATTATGCCAATTTCACTTCAGATCAAGTGTACTGACTTGGCATTCCTCTAGCCTATGCTAGCTTATGGTGCATGAGCATGAATAAGGCATCCAAGAAACATAACAACTACCAAGAAATGAAATAATAGCAATGTAACAATGTGAGCTTCACTATGAAATATTAAAAGTACCCGCCTTGTTCACGTGCAAACGTGTGTCGTTCGTTACTGGTTTTACGACACATCGACCGTTGAGTCATGTAGCGTCGTCAATCTCTCACGTCGGTTGGTCGCGGGCGAAGAGTAGCGACAGGTGAGACTTGAACCCACAACCTTTCCATTGTGAGACGAGCAACTTTCCCATAGGCTACTCGCCCCCTGCAAACAAGTGTCGTTACCTTGTCATTATGATAAGAACTTGGCTAAAATTAACCTTGACAGCCACGAGGCGCAATGCACGAGAACGCAAATGCATTCTGCCCGACCCGTATCCATTTCATCTAAAGCATGAAGACAAACATCAATCTAAAATAGTTTGCTTTATTTTGGTTTCATTGGCACGCCCTACAGTGCCTATATAGTTTCCTAGATAGAAATTTGCAAACTTAATGAACACATTCACGTGTTGACAGCCAAGCACAGCCATATGTATGCATGGAGATAGGAGATGCCTCACATATGCACATGTACTTACCGTTGCTTAATGTTGTTGAGCTTATTTTTCTGGACCAACACATGCCCACGGCATTATTCACGACAGTGATTGTCCTGGTCTTCAATCAAACCTTTCAAATGAAAAACACCTGGCATAACCAAGCCTAACGAAGGCCCCCCCCCCCTTTGTTTGCTTTCTGGAGGTAACATGTATAAAACATGTCTTGTGAATACCCTAAAGCACAATAATTAGTTAACTTGCACGAATTATCATCAAGGTTTCCTAAAGCGGGTATAGCTACATTTCTACAGAAGAGCACCACACCAAAGAGAGGAATTTAAAAACAACCCAGTCAATTATTTACCCCCCAAAATATATGCATTTGCTTACTATGGAAATGCATTGGTTCATATTCTAAGGATCCAAGTTTGTGATAATATACAAATTTGTTTGTTGACAGGTTCAAACTCACTAAAAAAAGTATCATGGAACATTGCAACTTAAAAAAAAAACACCAACAAAATGCATACATGTGTCAACTTATTGTTAGATTCAGTCATAGCTGATCGCATTTAGAGATTGCCAAGATCTCGTTCCACTTTCCCTACCAAATTTCCTTGGCACTTGCAGGGCTGGGGATATCTAACAAAGTCAGACGTGTGTCAACACAGCCCACGCTCAGCCCACGCTCAGCCCACGCTCAGCCCACGCTCAGCCCACGCTCAGCCCACGCTCAGCCCACGCTCAGCCCACGCTCAGCCCACGCTCAGCCCACGCTCAGCCCGCGCTCAGCCCACGCTCAGCCCACACTCAGCCCACGCTCAGCCCACGCTCAGCCCACGCTCAGCCCACGCTCAGCCCATAATAGCGGCCCCTTCAAAAACTCAAAATATAGCATAGCATGTCAACCAACTGAACACAACGATAGTCCCCAAAGTTTGGTGCATGCAGTAGCATCGCTATCAAAGCTAGTCATAACCTAAAATTTTAATTACCACCACAAAATCCCAAACTTTTACCAAACAAACCAAATAGTATATGGGAACAAATCCCCATAGTACGCAGATTTCAAAGCGGCACATTGCCAACTGCTTTACACCGTACTTTTTAGCTCATTACGTATGATTCGCTTTTTGACGTAATGCTTTACTTCCCATAGAGTTTAGCATAGGCACCAACGTTGTCAACTTTATCAGTTGCACACTTATGGATTCGACTTCTGACATAATGCGTTATTCGCCATAGGGTTTAGCATGGAGGTCAATAGGTGCGACATGGCCGGTCACTGCGATTTCTCTGATTTTTGTCATGCCAGCAACTACACCTCCGACACTAGCATTTCCGAGGAAACTTCCCGGATGCGTCAATATACTCACCCAATAATGTGATAACACATACCAAATTGCGGATCTGAGCGAATGGGGTCATGCTTCATCATAAATGAATCCCCGTATCAAGCTGAAGTCAAAACTACCACTAATGAAATAATACGTGGCCAATAGTCCTGTCCAAAATAACTAAAAGTTGTAGAAACTTAGCCTACACAATGTTTTCCCATTATTTGACCCCAGTGAAGTGGATTGGCACCAACATCGACAAATTTTAGTATTTCCTAGGGGTGGACCGAAATGGCTGAAGTTTCGCCTTTGGTTATCCTGCCAAATATGCGATATAGTTCGCTTCTCGAAGCTGCATCTCGGCAACTATCCATCGGATCGGATCAATTTTAGTCTAAAACGAAAGAGCAGTATCAGCTTGAAAACGGACTGACGAAAAGCATGGGTCTTAACCAGGGGCGCAGCCGGAGGGGGCAAAGGGGGCAATTTCCCTTCAATACTGGTCGATTTTGCCATTGGAACTGCCCATCAGCAACAGTTTGCCCCTCCCTTCAACATTACCTTACCCCTCCTTAGGACAATCCTGGCTGCGCTCCTGTTCTTAACAGGGGTTTCCACAGAAAGATACGCAACACTTCCGACCGATCACCTATTTCAGAACAGAAAATGCTAACAAAGCAAATTTCAATTGGCGACCTCCTGGACCCAGAAGATGTGTCTTAAAACTGTCAGCTTTTCCCATTACGAGTATAGGGTGGCTCAAAAGCAGGTGTATGGAGATGCATCAGCCAAATTTGTAGCAACCAGAGGCCACTGTTCAGTGTGCAGGCACAAGGTTTGGCATGTTGTTGAAAGCATTTCTGTTGGTTGTGGTTTGGTGTGGTATGTGTTCGGATGTTGTCTCTGTGCTTGATGGTACAAAAAGTGGCTACTTTATTTGTCAATCCTAAGTAGAGTAACATGTTTGGTGGATGTTTACTTCAATCTTGTACTAGTTTTCTTAGTGGTATTTTTGTTCCTTCTGCATGTTTGTGTCAGAGACTCTGACACAAACTCTGACTCAGAGTACATGTGGAGCCCATTTTATCCAGTATGAACCCAGAGTGCAAAAATGTTTGAAGAGGTGAAATCTCTTAAGAAGTGCCTTAATCCCACTCAGCTGAGAAGAGATCTCATCAAGGTCTATAAATTTTTCCATGGTCTGAAGAAGGGATATCTTGGGGAAATGTTTGAATTTAACAGAAATGATGCATTAGAGGTCATCAATTCAAAATTAAAGTTAAGCATAGCAGAACAAGGTTAAGACAATTTTTCTTCACCAACAGGGTAGTAGAACACTGAAACCAGCTCCCAGAAACCATCGTCAGAAGCAGCACATTGAACATCTTTAAAAACAGCATAAACAATCATTATAAGAATAGAGGGCTTGCTTTTCAGTATGACAGGGAGGGCTGATCGACAGATTTGGTGGGCAACTGGTTGAGTGTACAGAGTGCAATCAAGAAGGGCCCTTGTGGCTCATAGTTGCACTAATAGTGCATAGTGCAATGGTACAAAGTCAACATGGCAAAATGTTCTTAGTGGAGTCCCCCAGGGGTCAGTACTAGGGCCATTACTGTTCATTATATTTGTAAATAACATTGAAAGTGGCCTAAGCAGTAAAGTTTTGAAATTTGCTGATGATTTGAAGGTCTGTAGGGCAATAACGGGTCAGGATGAGCACATCTCACTGCAAAAAGACTTAGACGAACTTGTGAAGTGGTCCGAAGAATGGCAAATGAAATTTTGATAAGTGCAAAAACATGCATGTAGGTAAGCAGCATATGAAGGCTCCATACTTGATGGGTGGCCAAGTGCTATCAGTGGCTCAACAGGAGAAGGATTTAGGTGTTATTCTAAACACAAAACTGGGGGCATCAGAACAGACCAAGGAAGCCAGGAAGAAGGCACTGAGAATGCTCGGGACAATAAATAGGAATGTATCATACAGAAGTGAGGAAGTGACCAGGAAGCTTTACTGTGCATACATCAGGCCACATTTTGAATACTGCATCCAAGCTTGGTCTCCCAGCTATGAAAAAGATTGTTGGCTTTTAGAGAGAGTACAAAAGAGGGCTACACAAATGGTTAATGGCATAAGCAACCTGGCATATGAGGAAAGATTGAAGAAATTGAATGTTTTCACTTAGATATAGAAGGCTGAGAGGAGATCTCATCAAGGTCTTTAAGTTTGTCAATGGTCTGGATAGGGGATACCTTGGGGAAATCTTTGAATTTAACAGAAATGATGCAATTAGAGGTCATAAATTGAAAATTAAAGTTAACCACAGCAGAACAAGGTTAAGGGAAACTTTCTTCACCAACAGGGTAGTGGAACACTGGAACCAGCTACCAGAAAACATCGTCAGTAGCAGCACATTGAACATCTTTAAAAACAGCATAGACAATCATTATAAAAATAGAGGGCTTGCTTTTCAGTATTACAGGGAGGGCTGATTGACAGATTTGGTGGGCAACTGCTTCAGTGTACAGAGTGCAACCAAGAAGGGCCCTTGTGGCTCATAGTTGCACTAATCTTTTATGTCTTTACGTCTTTAATATTTTATGTCTTCGTCTAAAACCTAAATTGGCGATTTGAATAGTCCTAACTACATCGTTCTTGCAGTCTTCAGAGGCTCCAAAAGAAATAAAACCTATCATATGAGTTATACAATGATAGCTTCCGACTATTTCTATTTAAATAATGTAACATTAATTTAATAAATGATCAGATTCTCTGTTTATTTCACTTTTACTTACAGATAATCAGCAGTTCCTTCGCGGTTTGTGCGTCGGCCCTGCATGGACAAACCAGCTGACCTGTGATTGGTCAAAGCATTTCTCGGCCCTGAGGGAGGACCGGGACTTACGAAAAATCTCGGAAAGCTTCCACTCATCTGGCAAATAGGCGGATGCGGTTTTAATTGTCCGTATTTTCTGACATAAATGTGTGTTGCTAACAGTACAATGGACAATATTGTTAAATATATACCTGTTACACCTACTTAAACCTGGAAAAAAACATTTATATCTAGCTAAACGCTATTTTATATTTTATCAGCACCCCATTTTTGACGTTACTAGCGTCGCCTGATCTCGGTTCGGTACCGGACCGAGCCGAGAATTGTATGGAATATGGCGGAAAGCTTCCACGCATCTGGCAAATAGGCGGATGCGGTTTTAATTATCCGTATTTTTGAACATAAATGCGTGTTGTTAACAGGATGATGGACAATATTATTAAAGATATGTTTCTTGCACCTAGGTAAACTTGAAAAAAATCATTTATATGTAGCTAAACGCTATTTTATATTTCATCAGCACCCCATTTTTGACGTTACTAGCGTCGCCTGATCTCGGCTCGGTACCGGACCGAGCCGAGAAATGCATCATAAACAGCGTATATGATGCACTTTATATCTGTCTCAACTGCTTTGGCTTTTGGCTTTTGGCTCAACCAGTTTGGTTCACCGTTGTATTGCTCCTTTCAGGTCCTTTGTTCCACGAAGCTGCATCAGCCATATCCCTGTACTTAACACCAAAGCGAATGTCCGAACTTTCGGTTGCTCCCAGTAATGAAACAAACGGTTCACTCCGTAATTTATTTGGCATATTGTAACTTAGTTTGTCACGTCCGCGTCCTACTATTTCTTCACGATTTCACGATACTGTGTCCTCCAAGTGAGTTCAACACAGCTGATTCACCGCGACTCAGACGATGTCACACTAACTGCTCAGCGCGAGCGATCACTTAGGCCTTCAGAGTTATTTGCTGAAAGTCTGGATACTGCTGACGATGTTGCTCGACTACCTGTAGGATTATCTGCCGTTCACCATGTCATCGGTCAGAACTGCCGCATAGTCCATGGAAAATCCATTTCCTCGTTCGGCTGCATCGTTGACGACTTTAACGTATCGCACGAATCCCTGGACCGTTTTGAAGTCTTCATCGCCCTCCCATAGATCAACGGGCTTCTGGATCTATGAGTGACCACAGTCAAGCAGACCGAACAGGAAGTAGCAGTCCGGTGTAATAAAATCAGCCATCTCACTCGCTCTGTCAACATTGATTGACTTGATAGCCGGTCTACCGTGACGGAAGTCGTCTCCCACAGCCACCATTTTGCTTGCTAGCTCCTCCTTCATCGCAGTGGTTGCTAGCGGGTGCTGACTGAAGAGCGTAAAGACAGCTGTTTCCGGTACCAGGTACCACATGTGGTTTTTCATCTTGTCTTGGACAGCTGCAGCCACTGTATGGTCATGAAGTGTATAATCCATCATACTCTGGACGAATTCCAAGTCGTTGACAGGCGCGTCAGCGCCTACACTAGCAGCCATCCAGTACGGCACGTAGAATAGCGGCAGGAATGTGTTCATTCGTCGTAGAGCTTCTTGCTCCTCCTGACTGCATTTGATCTTGGAGCATAAACATCTTTTGGGCGTACAAAACCTGCCCCATCCAGCGAGCCTTGTGAGTTGGTCCAGGTTTGCGCAGACGCTTGCAAGATGGTGGATGTTCTCCAAGAATGAGAAGAGCGTTCTCAACACACGCCCGGTAGTCTTGTCGGGGCAGATGTTTCCCGCCAACGCTATCTGTCAGTAATGCCTGAATTGCGGCTAGTTGTTTCTTTTCATTCAGCCAGTCATCTGAAATCTCTAGTGTCATGATTTTTTCCAGTGACTTATCAAGTCGTGTCCATGCTTCCTTGAAATCGGTAAATGCAACTGTGTCAGAGCCGTGTGATTTTCCGAACAAATTTTCCCAAGCTTCTCCAGCTACGTGATGCCGGCAGGCCAAGTACACAACCTTCTTCCCATGCATGTCCTCAAGCAGTTTCGAACGCCCTTTTTCCATCCAGAGTTGCTTGCTGCCGTGTCAAAAACAGGCGCTCTGACTTTCCCCCGTACGTCCACAAAGATCAAGCATACTATACGAGTTTTCTGTTTGGACCTGGCCTGTTGTGTTCTGCAGCGTTTACACGCCACTGGGCTTACCTTCGGTGAAATCGGGAGACGTATCCCGGCTTAAAAATGTTATTCGAAGGCTCACCATGAGCTGTCACTTGATGGTGGATCTGGGTAGGCTTGGGCGAAAATCACAAAAAAAATTGTGAGGCGACCGAAGAAAGTCTGAATTTTGATACGTCAAAATTATTTCTAAATTTAAACTTTCTGAAACCGCACAGCAAGACAGCACGTATGACACAACACGGATGGCATCCATTTTCCGCAAATTGAAGCCATAGCGACGAAACTCGAGGATATCGAAGAACTCAGCCAAGCCTTTGTCCTTGACCTGTCCCGGTTTGAAACGTTACTCGAGTGATTATTGCTTGATTCCAGATTTGGATAGGTTTGAGAGAAAACGAAAAAAATATGCGATCAAATGATCAGATTGGCATTTGTTCTCGAAAAAAATATGTTGCTTAGCTTTCTGATACTGTATAGCAAGCAGCGTCGAATGCCGCTCATCTAATGGAGGTTGAGGCGAATGCAACAGAATCTCGCGTTCGGTCGATATCGTTTCAATATCGCCATCTAATAACTCAAGCTAACCTTTGACCTAGAAGTTTGACCTTGACATGTACCGACTTGAAATGTCGCACGATGGTTCACCACCGGCTACTGCTTGATACCAGACTTGGGCAGGTTTTGGTGAACAAAATTGGAGACGACCGCAGAGACCGGTTTGCGTTGAACCTAGACAGTTAAAAGTGGTAATGTAAGACCTGTGTAGTTTCTTCCGGCATGTTCAGTACAGGCAGAAACATTTGTTGTGGTTGTTGATTCGAACGATCATATGTTATAGCAATATATGAGCAGGGGAATGCAGCCTGACTTATAAAGCCCTGCGATAATGCGAACTCGTTGCCTAGCAGCGCATAATTTTTCACCCGAGCGAAAACAATGGTCAAGGCTCAGGTTATTCAAGAATTGGATGGAAGCATACATTTTTAACGTTTGCTGATGTACCATTCGGATATTCTGTGAGTATAAGTAGCCTGTGAAGCCCGTTGATTGGCTAGATTGGCTTTTAGTATTTTTGGTGATTATCTTGCGAATATATTTTCACTTTATAAATTACTAATTATAATTTGGCGGCGATGATACTCAGGTAGCTGTGGCTAGGTGTGACACGGAAAAATTGAGGGGGACAAATCGCCACTTCAGAAATTTGGGGATGTGTCTCCCGGCCCCCTCCCCGCCAGTTGCTACACCCATGCATGCTGGCACGTCGCGTTTCAAGATGCTGTTTTTTTCTTAATGGGAACACGTTTCGTTTATTCACGTAAGCAATTAGTATGGATTCCACGGGCGGTTTCACCTATTGCGGTGTTCCGTGCCGTACGCGCAGTAAAACCCCCATGGCACGACTACACACTGGTCCGTACAGAGCCATAGGCCTTCACAGCACTAAGTATCGGGTGATAGTCGGATCATGTT
The DNA here is from genome assembly GCA_034440575.1 of Imbricaverruca yamaguchii. Lineage (NCBI taxonomy): Eukaryota > Metazoa > Arthropoda > Thecostraca > Neoverrucidae > Imbricaverruca > Imbricaverruca yamaguchii. The sequence goes on along the minus strand of JAOTOL010001259.1, from coordinate 454,543 downwards.
CATCAACCCGTTCACCAGCCATCACGGGCAGGCCAAATGACTCGTTCTCCGCCATCCGCGGTGATTAATCCTATCAAACTAAGCCGCTGGCCGGAATCGACCACGGACACGGAAGCCGGCGTTTGTGTCCGCTACCGGCGCGGTAGCGGACACACACGCCGGTGTAGCGTGTAGCGTATTCTCTATGTGAACTCCGCTGGCCATGCGGTGGTCTGGCGCTCCTCGTCATTCGTGGCCTTACCAGATAATACTACCGGGTTAGATCATCCAATGTCAAACGTTGGCACATGTGGCCTGATTTGATCTATCGTTGGCTACATGCTGCCAACATAGATGAAAGAGTACTTCTAGTTTGACATGGCATATTTACTTCCGTTTTCCCACATCGTAAAAATACGTTTATTTTTATGTAGCTGTATTAATCGCTATGCAGTAGTAGCTTTCACGTCTATGACTCACTTGCCATGTTACAGGTCGCATCGGTCGATGTCCAGTAGTGCACATCTAATTAAATTTTGCAAAGGCTAGCCAATGCCGTTTTCCACGTGATTTTACCGTACTGAATTTGTCCAATAAAGCCTGTCTGATATAGTTTACCGAGGGTTATCAAATACCCTTTGCTCCATCAACATAGCAGGTACATAGCGAGTTGTGTGCTGGTGTGGTCGGTGTCGTCTGGCCGTACCGTGCGAGTTGTGTGTTGGTGTGGTCGGTGTCGTCTGGCCGTACCGTGCGAGTGTTGGTGTGGTCGGTGTCGTCTGGCCGTACCGTGCGAGTTGTGTGTTGGTGTGGTCGGTGTCGTCTGGCCGTACCGTGCGAGTTGTGTGTTGGTGTGGTCGGTGTCGTCTGGCCGTACCGTGCGAGTTGTGTGTTGGTGTGGTCGGTGTCGTCTGGCCGTACCGTGCGAGTTGTGTGTTGGTGTGGTCGGTGTCGTCTGGCCGTACCGTGCGAGTTGTGTGTTGGTGTGGTCGGTGTCGTCTGGCCGTACCGTGCGAGTTGTGTGTTGGTGTGGTCGGTGTCGTCTGGCCGTACCGTGCGAGTTGTGTGTTGGTGTGGTCGGTGTCGTCTGGCCGTACCGTGCGAGTTGTGTGTTGGTGTGGTCGGTGTCGTCTGGCCGTACCGTGCGAGTTGTGTGTTGGTGTGGTCGGTGTCGTCTGGCCGTACCGTGCGAGTTGTGTGTTGGTGTGGTCGGTGTCGTCTGGCCGTACCGTGCGAGTTGTGTGTTGGTGTGGTCGGTGTCGTCTGGCCGTACCGTGCGAGTTGTGTGCTGGTGTGGTCGGTGTCGTCTGGCCGTACCGTGCGAGTTGTGTGTTGGTGTGGTCGGTGTCGTCTGGCCGTACCGTGCGAGTTGTGTGTTGGTGTGGTCGGTGTCGTCTGGCCGTACCGTGCGAGTTGTGTGCTGGTGTGGTCGGTGTCGTCTGGCCGTACCGTGCGAGTTGTGTGTTGGTGTGGTCGGTGTCGTCTGGCCGTACCGTGCGAGTTGTGTGTTGGTGTGGTCGGTGTCGTCTGGCCGTACCGTGCGAGTTGTGTGTTGGTGTGGTCGGTGTCGTCTGGCCGTACCGTGCGAGTTGTGTGTTGGTGTGGTCGGTGTCGTCTGGCCGTACCGTGCGAGTTGTGTGTTGGTGTGGTCGGTGTCGTCTGGCCGTACCGTGCGAGTTGTGTGTTGGTGTGGTCGGTGTCGTCTGGCCGTACCGTGCGAGTTGTGTGTTGGTGTGGTCGGTGTCGTCTGGCCGTACCGTGCGAGTTGTGTGTTGGTGTGGTCGGTGTCGTCTGGCCGTACCGTGCGAGTTGTGTGTTGGTGTGGTCGGTGTCGTCTGGCCGTACCGTGCGAGTTGTGTGTTGGTGTGGTCGGTGTCGTCTGGCCGTACCGTGCGAGTTGTGTGTTGGTGTGGTCGGTGTCGTCTGGCCGTACCGTGCGAGTTGTGTGTTGGTGTGGTCGGTGTCGTCTGGCCGTACCGTGCGAGTTGTGTGTTGGTGTGGTCGGTGTCGTCTGGCCGTACCGTGCGAGTTGTGTGTTGGTGTGGTCGGTGTCGTCTGGCCGTACCGTGCGAGTTGTGTGTTGGTGTGGTCGGTGTCGTCTGGCCGTACCGTGCGAGTTGTGTGTTGGTGTGGTCGGTGTCGTCTGGCCGTACCGTGCGAGTTGTGTGTTGGTGTGGTCGGTGTCGTCTGGCCGTACCGTGCGAGTTGTGTGCTGGTGTGGTCGGTGTCGTCTGGCCGTACCGTGCGAGTTGTGTGTTGGTGTGGTCGGTGTCGTCTGGCCGTACCGTGCGAGTTGTGTGTTGTTGTGGTCGGTGTCGTCTGGCCGTACCGTGCGAGTTGTGTGTTGGTGTGGTCGGTGTCGTCTGGCCGTACCGTGCGAGTTGTGTGTTGGTGTGGTCGGTGTCGTCTGGCCGTACCGTGCGAGTTGTGTGTTGGTGTGGTCGGTGTCGTCTGGCCGTACCGTGCGAGTTGTGTGTTGGTGTGGTCGGTGTTGTCTGGCCGTACCGTGCGAGTTGTGTGTTGGTGTGGTCGGTGTCGTCTGGCCGTACCGTGCGAGTTGTGTGTTGGTGTGGTCGGTGTCGTCTGGCCGTACCGTGCGAGTTGTGTGTTGGTGTGGTCGGTGTCGTCTGGCCGTACCGTGCGAGTTGTGTGTTGTTGTGGTCGGTGTCGTCTGGCCGTACCGTGCGAGTTGTGTGTTGGTGTGGTCGGTGTCGTCTGGCCGTACCGTGCGAGTTGTGTGTTGGTGTGGTCGGTGTCGTCTGGCCGTACCGTGCGAGTTGTGTGTTGGTGTGGTCGGTGTCGTCTGGCCGTACCGTGCGAGTTGTGTGTTGGTGTGGCCGGTGTTGTCTGGCCGTACCGTGCGAGTTGTGTGTTGGTGTGGTCGGTGTCGTCTGGCCGTACCGTGTGAGTTGTGTGTTGGTGTGGTCGGTGTCGTCTGGCCGTACCGTGCGAGTTGTGTGTTGGTGTGGTCGGTGTTGTCTGGCCGTACCGTGCGAGTTGTGTGTTGGTGTGGTCGGTGTCGTCTGGCCGTACCGTGCGAGTTGTGTGTTGGTGTGGTCGGTGTCGTCTGGCCGTACCGTGCGAGTTGTGTGTTGGTGTGGTCGGTGTCGTCTGGCCGTACCGTGCGAGTTGTGTGTTGTTGTGGTCGGTGTCGTCTGGCCGTACCGTGCGAGTTGTGTGTTGGTGTGGTCGGTGTCGTCTGGCCGTACCGTGCGAGTTGTGTGTTGGTGTGGTCGGTGTTGTCTGGCCGTACCGTGCGAGTTGTGTGTTGGTGTGGTCGGTGTTGTCTGGCCGTACCGTGCGAGTTGTGTGTTGGTATGGTCGGTGTCGTCTGGCCGTACCGTGCGAGTTGTGTGTTGGTGTGGTCGGTGTTGTCTGACCGTACCGTGCGAGTTGTGTGTTGGTGTGGTCGGTGTTGTCTGGCCGTACCGTGCGAGTTGTGTGTTGGTGTGGTCGGTGTCGTCTGGCCGTACCGTGCGAGTTGTGTGTTGGTGTGGTCGGTGTCGTCTGACCGTACCGTGCGAGTTGTGTGTTGGTGTGGTCGGTGTCGTCTGGCCGTACCGTGCGAGTTGTGTGTTGGTGTGGTCGGTGTCGTCTGGCCGTACCGTGCGAGTGTTGGTATGGTCGGTGTCGTCTGGCCGTACCGTGCGAGTTGTGTGTTGGTGTGGTCGGTGTTGTCTGGCCGTACCGTGCGAGTTGTGTGTTGGTGTGGTCGGTGTCGTCTGGCCGTACCGTGCGAGTTGTGTGTTGGTGTGGTCGGTGTCGTCTGGCCGTACCGTGCGAGTTGTGTGTTGGTGTGGTCGGTGTCGTCTGGCCGTACCGTGCGAGTTGTGTGTTGGTGTGGTCGGTGTCGTCTGGCCGTACCGTGCGAGTTGTGTGTTGGTGTGGCCGGTGTTGTCTGGCCGTACCGTGCGAGTTGTGTGTTGGTGTGGTCGGTGTCGTCTGGCCGTACCGTGCGAGTTGTGTGTTGGTGTGGTCGGTGTCGTCTGGCCGTACCGTGCGAGTTGTGTGTTGGTGTGGTCGGTGTTGTCTGGCCGTACCGTGCGAGTTGTGTGTTGGTGTGGTCGGTGTTGTCTGGCCGTACCGTGCGAGTTGTGTGTCGGTGTGGTCGGTGTCGTCTGGCCGTACCGTGCGAGTTGTGTGTTGGTGTGGTCGGTGTCGTCTGGCCGTACCGTGCGAGTTGTGTGTTGGTGTGGTCGGTGTCGTCTGGCCGTACCGTGCGAGTTGTGTGTTGTTGTGGTCGGTGTCGTCTGGCCGTACCGTGCGAGTTGTGTGTTGGTGTGGTCGGTGTCGTCTGGCCGTACCGTGCGAGTTGTGTGTTGTTGTGGTCGGTGTCGTCTGGCCGTACCGTGCGAGTTGTGTGTTGGTGTGGTCGGTGTCGTCTGGCCGTACCGTGCGAGTTGTGTGTTGCGTGGTCGGTGTCGTCTGGCCGTACCGTGCGAGTTGTGTGTTGGTGTGGTCGGTGTTGTCTGGCCGTACCGTGCGAGTTGTGTGTTGGTGTGGTCGGTGTCGTCTGGCCGTACCGTGCGAGTTGTGTGTTGGTGTGGTCGGTGTCGTCTGGCCGTACCGTGCGAGTTGTGTGTTGGTGTGGTCGGTGTCGTCTGGCCGTACCGTGCGAGTTGTGTGTTGGTGTGGTCGGTGTCGTCTGGCCGTGCCGTGCGAGTTGTGTGTTGGTGTGGTCGGTGTTGTCTGGCCGTACCGTGCGAGTTGTGTGTTGGTGTGGTCGGTGTTGTCTGGCCGTACCGTGCGAGTTGTGTGTCGGCATGGTCGGTGTCGTCTGGCCGTACCGTGCGAGTTGTGTGTTGGTGTGGTCGGTGTCGTCTGGCCGTACCGTGCGAGTTGTGTGTTGGTGTGGTCGGTGTCGTCTGGCCGTACCGTGCGAGTTGTGTGTTGGTGTGGTCGGTGTCGTCTGGCCGTACCGTGCGAGTTGTGTGTTGGTGTGGTCGGTGTCGTCTGGCCGTACCGTGCGAGTTGTGTGTTGGTGTGGTCGGTGTCGTCTGGCCGTACCGTGCGAGTTGTGTGTTGCTGTGGTCGGTGTCGTCTGGCCGTACCGTGCGAGTTGTGTGTTGGTGTGGTCGGTGTCGTCTGGCCGTACCGTGCGAGTTGTGTGTTGGTGTGGTCGGTGTCGTCTGGCCGTACCGTGCGAGTTGTGTGTTGCTGTGGTCGGTGTTGTCTGGCCGTACCGTGCGAGTTGTGTGTTGGTGTGGTCGGTGTCGTCTGGCCGTACCGTGCGAGTTGTGTGTTGGTGTGGTCGGTGTCGTCTGGCCGTACCGTGCGAGTTGTGTGTTGGTGTGGTCGGTGTTGTCTGGCCGTACCGTGCGAGTTGTGTGTTGGTGTGGTCGGTGTCGTCTGGCCGTACCGTGCGAGTTGTGTGTTGGTGTGGTCGGTGTCGTCTGGCCGTACCGTGCGAGTTGTGTGTTGGTGTGGTCGGTGTTGTCTGGCCGTACCGTGCGAGTTGTGTGTTGGTGTGGTCGGTGTCGTCTGGCCGTACCGTGCGAGTTGTGTGTTGGTGTGGTCGGTGTTGTCTGGCCGTACCGTGCGAGTTGTGTGTTGGTGTGGTCGGTGTCGTCTGGCCGTACCGTGCGAGTTGTGTGTTGGTGTGGTCGGTGTCGTCTGGCCGTACCGTGCGAGTTGTGTGTTGGTGTGGTCGGTGTCGTCTGGCCGTACCGTGCGAGTTGTGTGTTGGTGTGGTCGGTGTCGTCTGGCCGTACCGTGCGAGTTGTGTGTTGGTGTGGTCGGTGTCGTCTGGCCGTACCGTGCGAGTTGTGTGTTGGTGTGGTCGGTGTTGTCTGGCCGTACCGTGCGAGTTGTGTGTTGGTGTGGTCGGTGTCGTCTGGCCGTACCGTGCGAGTTGTGTGTTGGTGTGGTCGGTGTCGTCTGGCCGTACCGTGCGAGTTGTGTGTTGTTGTGGTCGGTGTCGTCTGGCCGTACCGTGCGAGTTGTGTGTTGGTGTGGTCGGTGTCGTCTGGCCGTACCGTGCGAGTTGTGTGTTGGTGTGGTCGGTGTTGTCTGGCCGTACCGTGCGAGTTGTGTGTTGGTGGTGTGGTCGGTGTCGTCTGGCCGTACCGTGCGAGTTGTGTGTTGGTGTGGTCGGTGTCGTCTGGCCGTACCGTGCGAGTTGTGTGTTGGTGTGGTCGGTGTCGTCTGGCCGTACCGTGCGAGTTGTGTGTTGGTGTGGTCGGTGTCGTCTGGCCGTACCGTGCGAGTTGTGTGTTGGTGTGGTCGGTGTTGTCTGGCCGTACCGTGCGAGTTGTGTGTTGGTGTGGTCGGTGTTGTCTGGCCGTACCGTGCGAGTTGTGTGTTGGTGTGGTCGGTGTCGTCTGGCCGTACCGTGCGAGTTGTGTGTTGGTGTGGTCGGTGTCGTCTGGCCGCACCGTGCGAGTCGTGTGTCGGTGTGGTCGGTGTTGTCTGGCCGTACCGTGCGAGTTGTGTGTTGGTGTGGTCGGTGTTGTCTGGCCGTACCGTGCGAGTTGTGTGTCGGCATGGTCGGTGTTGTCTGGCCGTACCGTGCGAGTTGTGTGTTGGTGTGGTCGGTGTTGTCTGGCCGTACCGTGCGAGTTGTGTGTTGGTGTGGTCGGTGTTGTCTGGCCGTACCGTGCGAGTTGTGTGCTGGTGTGGTCGGTGTTGTTTGGCCGTACCGTGCGAGTTGTGTGTTGGTGTGGTCGGTGTCGTCTGGCCGTACCGTGCGAGTTGTGTGTTGGTGTGGTCGGTGTCGTCTGGCCGCACCGTGCGAGTTGTGTGTTGGTGTGGTCGGTGTTGTCTGGCCGTACCGTGCGAGTTGTGTGTTGGTGTGGTCGGTGTCGTCTGGCCGTACCCTGCGAGTTGTGTGTCGGCATGGTCGGTGTTGTCTGGCCGTACCGTGCGAGTTGTGTGTTGGTGTGGTCGGTGTTGTCTGGCCGTACCGTGCGAGTTGTGTGTTGGTGTGGCCGGTGTTGTCTGACCGTACCGTGCGAGTTGTGTGTTGTTGTGGTCGGTGTCGTCTGGCCGTACCGTGCGAGTTGTGTGTTGGTGTGGTCGGTGTTGTCTGGCCGTACCGTGCGAGTTGTGTGTTGGTGTGGTCGGTGTTGTCTGGCCGTACCGTGCGAGTTGTGTGCTGGTGTGGTCGGTGTTGTCTGGCCGTACCGTGCGAGTTGTGTGTTGGTGTGGTCGGTGTCGTCTGGCCGTACCGTGCGAGTTGTGTGTTGGTGTGGTCGGTGTCGTCTGGCCGCACCGTGCGAGTTGTGTGTTGGTGTGGTCGGTGTTGTCTGGCCGTACCGTGCGAGTTGTGTGTCGGCATGGTCGGTGTCGTCTGGCCGTACCGTGTGAGTTGTGTGTTGGTGTGGTCGGTGTTGTCTGACCGTACCGTGCGAGTTGTGTGCTGGTGTGGTCGGTGTCGTCTGACCATACCGTGCGAGTTGTGTGTTGTTGTGGTCGGTGTCGTCTGGCCGTACCGTGCGAGTTGTGTGTTGGTGTGGTCGGTGTCGTCTGGCCGCACCGTGCGAGTTGTGTGTTGGTGTGGTCGGTGTTGTCTGGCCGTACCGTGCGAGTTGTGTGTTGGTGTGGTCGGTGTTGTCTGGCCGTGCCCTGCGAGTTGTGTGTCGGCATGGTCGGTGTTGTCGGACCGTACCGTGCGAGTTGTGTGTTGGTGTGGCCGGTGTTGTCTGACCGTACCGTGCGAGTTGTGTGTTGTTGTGGTCGGTGTCGTCTGGCCGTACCGTGCGAGTTGTGTGTTGGTGTGGTCGGTGTTGTCTGGCCGTACCGTGCGAGTTGTGTGTTGGTGTGGTCGGTGTTGTCTGGCCGTACCGTGCGAGTTGTGTGCTGGTGTGGTCGGTGTTGTCTGGCCGTACCGTGCGAGTTGTGTGTTGGTGTGGTCGGTGTCGTCTGGCCGTACCGTGCGAGTTGTGTGTTGGTGTGGTCGGTGTCGTCTGGCCGTACCGTGCGAGTTGTGTGTTGGTGTGGTCGGTGTCGTCTGGCCGTACCGTGCGAGTTGTGTGTTGGTGTGGTCGGTGTTGTCTGACCGTACCGTGCGAGTTGTGTGTTGGTGTCGGTGTCGTCCGGTGGTGTTGTCGACCGTACCGTGCGAGTTGTGTGTTGGTGTGGTCGGTGTTGTCTGGCCGTACCGTGCGAGTTGTGTGTTGGTGTGGTCGGTGTCGTCTGGCCGTACCGTGCGAGTTGTGTGCTGGTGTGGTCGGTGTTGTCTGACCGTACCGTGCGAGTTGTGTGTCGGTGTGGTTGGTGTTGTCTGACCGTACCGTGCGAGTTGTGTGTTGGTGTGGTCGGTGTCGTCTGGCCGTACCGTGCGAGTTGTGTGTTGGTGTGGTCGGTGTCGTCTGGCCGTACCGTGCGAGTGTTGGTATGGTCGGTGTCGTCTGGCCGTACCGTGCGAGTTGTGTGTTGGTGTGGTCGGTGTTGTCTGGCCGTACCGTGCGAGTTGTGTGTTGGTGTGGTCGGTGTCGTCTGGCCGTACCGTGCGAGTTGTGTGTTGGTGTGGTCGGTGTCGTCTGGCCGTACCGTGCGAGTTGTGTGTTGGTGTGGTCGGTGTCGTCTGGCCGTACCGTGCGAGTGTTGGTATGGTCGGTGTCGTCTGGCCGTACCGTGCGAGTTGTGTGTTGGTGTGGCCGGTGTTGTCTGACCGTACCGTGCGAGTTGTGTGTTGGTGTGGTCGGTGTTGTCTGGCCGTGCCGTGCGAGTTGTGTGTCGGCATGGTCGGTGTCGTCTGGCCGTACCGTGTGAGTTGTGTGTTGGTGTGGTCGGTGTTGTCTGACCGTACCGTGCGAGTTGTGTGCTGGTGTGGTCGGTGTCGTCTGACCATACCGTGCGAGTTGTGTGTTGTTGTGGTCGGTGTCGTCTGGCCGTACCGTGCGAGTTGTGTGTTGGTGTGGTCGGTGTCGTCTGGCCGCACCGTGCGAGTTGTGTGTTGGTGTGGTCGGTGTTGTCTGGCCGTACCGTGCGAGTTGTGTGTTGTTGTGGTCGGCGTCGTCTGGCCGTACCGTGCGTGTTGTGTGTCGGTGTGGTCGGTGTCGTCTGGCCGTACCGTGCGAGTTGTGTGTTGGTGTGGTCGGTGTCGTCTGGCCGTACCGTGCGAGTTGTGTGTTGGTATCGTCGGTGTCGTCTGGCCGTACCGTGCGAGTTGTGTGTTGGTGTGGTCGGCGTCGTCTGGCCGTACCGTGCGTGTTGTGTGTTGGTGTGGTCGGTGTTGTCTGGCCGTACCGTGCGAGTTGTGTGTTGTTGTGGTCGGTGTCGTCTGGCCGTACCGTGCGAGTTGTGTGTTGGTGTGGTCGGTGTTGTCTGACCGTACCGTGCGAGTTGTGTGTTGTTGTGGTCGGTGTCGTCTGGCCGTACCGTGCGAGTTGTGTGTTGGTGTGGCCGGTGTTGTCTGGCCGTACCGTGCGAGTTGTGTGTTGGTGTGGTCGGTGTCGTCTGGCCGTACCGTGCGAGTTGTTGGTGTGGTCGGTGTCGTCTGGCCGTACCGTGCGAGTTGTGTGTTGGTGTGGTCGGTGTTGTCTGGCCGTACCGTGCGAGTTGTGTGTTGGTGTGGTCGGTGTCGTCTGGCCGTACCGTGCGAGTTGTGTGTTGGTGTGGTCGGTGTCGTCTGGCCGTACCGTGCGAGTTGTGTGTTGGTGTGGTCGGTGTCGTCTGGCCGTACCGTGCGAGTTGTGTGTTGGTGTGGTCGGTGTCGTCTGGCCGTACCGTGCGAGTTGTGTGTTGGTGTGGTCGGTGTTGTCTGGCCGTACCGTGCGAGTTGTGTGCTGGTGTGGTCGGTGTCGTCTGGCCGTACCGTGCGAGTGTGTGTTGTGTGGTCGGTGTCGTCTGGCCGTACCGTGCGAGTTGTGTGTTGGTGTGGTCGGTGTCGTCTGGCCGTACCGTGCGAGTTGTGTGTTGGTGTGGTCGGTGTCGTCTGGCCGTACCGTGCGAGTTGTTGTTGGTGTGGTCGGTGTCGTCTGGCCGTACCGTGCGAGTTGTGTGTTGGTGTGGCCGGTGTTGTCTGACCGTACCGTGCGAGTTGTGTGTTGGTGTGGTCGGTGTCGTCTGGCCGTACCGTGCGAGTTGTGTGTCGGCATGGTCGGTGTCGTCTGGCCGTACCGTGCGAGTTGTGTGTTGGTGTGGTCGGTGTTGTCTGACCGTACCGTGCGAGTTGTGTGCTGGTGTGGTTGGTGTCGTCTGGCCGTACCGTGCGAGTTGTGTGTTGGTGTGGTCGGTGTCGTCTGGCCGTACCGTGCGAGTTGTGTGTTGGTGTGGTCGGTGTCGTCTGGCCGTACCGTGCGAGTTGTGTGTTGGTGTGGTCGGTGTCGTCTGGCCGTACCGTGCGAGTTGTGTGTTGTTGTGGTCGGCGTCGTCTGGCCGTACCGTGCGTGTTGTGTGTCGGTGTGGTCGGTGTCGTCTGGCCGTACCGTGCGAGTTGTGTGTTGGTGTGGTCGGTGTCGTCTGGCCGTACCGTGCGAGTTGTGTGTTGGTATCGTCGGTGTCGTCTGGCCGTACCGTGCGAGTTGTGTGTTAGTGTGGTCGGCGTCGTCTGGCCGTACCGTGCGTGTTGTGTGTTGGTGTGGTCGGTGTTGTCTGACCGTACCGTGCGAGTTGTGTGTTGTTGTGGTCGGTGTCGTCTGGCCGTACCGTGCGAGTTGTGTGTTGGTGTGGCCGGTGTTGTCTGACCGTACCGTGCGAGTTGTGTGTTGTTGTGGTCGGTGTCGTCTGGCCGTACCGTGCGAGTTGTGTGTTGGTGTGGCCGGTGTTGTCTGACCGTACCGTGCGAGTTGTGTGTTGGTGTGGTCGGTGTCGTCTGGCCGTACCGTGCGAGTGTTGGTGTGGTCGGTGTCGTCTGGCCGTACCGTGCGAGTTGTGTGTTGGTGTGGTCGGTGTTGTCTGGCCGTGCCGTGCGAGTTGTGTGTCGGCATGGTCGGTGTCGTCTGGCCGTACCGTGTGAGTTGTGTGTTGGTGTGGTCGGTGTTGTCTGACCGTACCGTGCGAGTTGTGTGCTGGTGTGGTCGGTGTCGTCTGACCATACCGTGCGAGTTGTGTGCTGGTGTGGTCGGTGTCGTCTGACCGTACCGTGCGAGTTGTGTGTTGGTATGGTCGGTGTTGTCTGACCGTACCGTGCGAGTTGTGTGCTGGTGTGGTCGGTGTCGTCTGACCATACCGTGCGAGTGTTGGTGTGGTCGGTGTCGTCTGGCCGTACCGTGCGAGTTGTGTGTTGGTGTGGTCGGTGTCGTCTGGCCGTACCGTGCGAGTTGTGTGTTGGTGTGGTCGGTGTTGTCTGGCCGTGACATGTGACCGGCGACGTCTGGTCGCCACCGTCTGCTCCCTCTGTGTCGCCACCAGGAGCTGAACCGGGTCCAGCTGCTGATGCGGCAGCCGGATACTGCATGCAGCGGTTCTCGTCCGGGGTTGGCATCACCATGATCCGAGTGGTGTCTTACAGTGTGAGCCGGATGACGTCTGGGCGAAAGGGTGACCATGGTGGATGCTAATGCCTGTGATTATGGTGGTGGCTGGTATCTGCCGTGGCAGTGACTGTGATACGACTGTGGCGACGACTGGTGCCGGATACTGTGGACGGTGGGGACCGGAGGCGACTGAGTCGACTGTGGTGACTGGAAAGGCAACGGGATAAACGTAAATGCTGTGCAGTGTGCCGGAGAGGGACTCGTTGAAGTACGGTACACGGAAGTTCGGTACACTGAAGTACGGTGCACTGAAGTACGGTACACTGAAGTACGGTACACTAAAGTATGCGTCGGCAAGGGCATATTTAGGCGTAGTGATTAAACGTGGTCTGTTTTTGCCATCGGTTCATATTGACATAATATAACTATGACGTAATATAACTATGGCAACGTATAACTTCAGGAAGGGTAGTTTTGAGTTGAGCTTGACACGGTGATACCTTTGAAATGAAGCATGACCGCATTCGCTCAGATCTGCGTTTTGGTGCATGTTCTCACCCCATGTATTGGGTGAGAATGTTGATGTACCCAGGAAATTTCCTCGGAAATGCAAGCGTCGGAGGTGTAGTTGCTGGCATGCCAAAAATCAGAGAGATCGCAGGAGCCGTTCATATCGCACCCATTGCAATCCATCAGAAACCCCAAGCCGCGTAATACATTACGTCGAAAACCGAATCCATGAGCATGCAACTGAAAAAGTTGCAACGTATAATTTCAGAAAGGGTTGCTTGGAGTTCAGCTTGACAATGGAAGACAATTTATGTCAAACATGACCGCATTCGCTCAGATCTGCATCTTAGTGCATGCTTTCACCCCATGTATTGGGTGAGAATATTCATGCATCCGGGAAATTTTCTCGGAAGTGCAAGTGTCGGAGGTGTATTTGATGGGATGGCAAAAATCAGAAAAGTCGCAGGGGCCGATCATATTACACCCATTGGCCTTCATGCTAAACTCTATGTCGAATAATGCATTACGTCAAAAACGGAATCAATAAGTATGCAACTCATAAAGTTGGCAACGTATAGTTTCAGCAAGGGAAGTTTTCAGTTCAGCTTGACACGGAGATTCATTTGAGATGAAGCATGACCCCATTCGCTCAGATCGGCATTGTAGTGTATGTTCTCACCTGCATTTATTGGGTGAGAATACTGATGCATCTGGGAAGTTTCCTCGGAAATGCAAGTGACAGAGGTGTGGTTGCTGGCATACCAAAAATGAGAGAAATCGCAGGGGCCGGTCATATTGCACCCGTTGGCCTCCATGCATTACATCTGCATGGCGATTAATGCATTACGTCAAAAACCGAATCCATAAGAATGCAACTGATGAATTTGGCAACATATAATTTCTACAGGGGGTAGTTTTGAATTCAGCTTGACATGGGGATTCATTCGAGATGAAGAATGGCCGCATTCGCTCAGATCTGCATTTTAGTGTATGTTCTCACCCACATTTATTGGGTGAGAATACTGATGCACCCGGGAAATTTATTCTGAAATACTAGTGTCGAAGGTGTGGCTGCTGGCATATCACAACTCAGAGAAATCGCAGGGGCCGGTCATATCGCATCCATTGGCCTCCATGCGAAACCCTATGGCGAATAATGCATTACGTGAAAACAGAATCCATAAGTTTGCAACTGATAAAGTTGGCAACGTAAAATGTCAGTTGGGGTAGTTTTGAGTTCAGCTTGACGCGAGGATTCATTTGAGATGAAACATCACCGCATTCGCTCAGATCTGGTTTTTAGTGCATGTTCTCACCCCCCATTTATTGGGTGAAAATATTGATGCAACCGGGAAAATTTCCTCGGAAATGCAAGTGTCGGAGTTGTGGTTGCTGGCGTGCCAAAAATCAAAGAAATCGCAGGTGCCAGTCACATCGCACCCATTGGCCTGTCGTGAATTTGACCGACACTGTAGCTCGTTTCCCGGCCTTATCGGACCAGCTGCCAGCTGACACTCCCAGCCGGGGCTGTCAGCTGACGATCCCAGCTAAATGCGAACGCATGAAGCGACTCGAGCCCTGTCTCGCCAGGTAAGAGCTGACAAACACAGGCGGTAGACCCGCTCTACCCAACCGAACTGCCGGGCTTAGCAATTTTTGCTGAAGTGTTTGACAAACTGTCATTCAACGCTGTCCGGTCCAACGGACGTGTTTCTGCTCTTACTGATCGCAAGGCTCAATTCGCGCAATGATCGGGTGATGGGGCCACGGTTCACGCGACAATCTCAGCTATGCAACAGAGCCCTAGTCCGCAAAGCCATCCCAGCAAGAATTCGGGATACATTTTTTAATATATAAAATAGCATGGCATGAGCTGGAGCTAGCCTGGACAGATCAGCAGCTCTAGCCTTCTGGCCTCTAGCGGTGTAGACTCAATGTCCTGAAGCTACTGAGAGGAGAACGAGAGGGTCTTGAATCCGGCCAGATTATTGTCGAGCAGACATTGCTGAAAAAGACTGAATGACTACAGAGCATTGACCTGCGCCGTCTTTCTTCCGGTCAGATACTCGCACCCCGTCTCGGGGGAAGGGGGCGGATAGTATCCCACCTCTAAAATCCAAACCAAGCCTCGCACGAAAACTAAAAAGGTGTCATCTGAAAACGCTCGACGAGTAGGGTCCGGATCCATCCCAAACAGAATCTCCTCCGCAAAAGTGGCGTCACTAGGGGGGCTAGATTGTTACGATTTTTCACGACTTACATTATGTTTTTGGCTCTGGGGAGTTCATTTCGGGGGATACATGAAAAAAATATTTGGAATGAGAAAAGGACAGCGAAATTGATCAGGGGCTTAATTTTTTTGCCCCCAAAAATAAAAATACAATTATTTTCTTGAAATTTCAAAACTTTGAGTTTTCACGTTTTCTTTAATTTTCCTTTTCCAATTGGTAGAGCAGACCGAGAAACGTTGTTGGAAGTCAACTTGCCCTAATAAGAAATGCTTACTTTAGCCATAATCTTCTTTTTTAATTGCAATTGGCAAGTATGCAAAGTTTACATGTAGTCAAAAAATAAAACCAAAAAAATGAAAAATTCCACTCGTACGTTTTGTTGCATCCCGAAAGATAAGCAAATGCTGAAAGTTTCATTGAAATATCTGCATCCGTTAAAGCGTGACTTGTTGAACGTTTTTGGCGGTGACCTCACTTACCCTTGACTAACTCGTTGACCCTGGATGACCTGACTTCAAAATTTTGAAACACCATGCCAAATTGATGTGGGAAAAGGTATGCCAAATTTGTGCGCGCGGCCCCGAGCCGTTCGTTCACTATCCGCGAAAAACTTGAGGGGTGACGGTTGAAGACCCCCCGCCGAGACGGGACGGGTTAATGACTGACGGTAGTTTTCAGTGTTATCCGGGTTGAGGCTCGTGTTAGCGGCGACGGCGTCGCCAGATTGGCTGCAGCATCGTCGTGAGTGTTGTTTGCTGCGACACACTATGTTTGTTGGCAAAGTGCACTTTAAAAGTCATGGCGAGCATGATGCAAATTTGTAAAAGCAGTCTTGAGACATTTGGTGAACAACGCCGCAGATTGGAACATTTGGTGAACGGACTGATGATTATTAATATCATGTCCTCAAAGGCAGACGCGTAGCGTTACGCAACGCAATATCGCGCAACGTACCTTGTCACATCCATGTGAACAGTCATGCGTGGCGTATTTATCAATTGCGATGCATGACACGAACGATCGAATTTAATTGTATTTCATTCAATTAGACTTGAATTGACTACTAGTGTATCTAATTTTAATTCATATAATACAATTTGAATTGAATTGAATTTGAACTGACTAAGTTACGATTTAATTTCATTTTAATTCATTGAATACATTCGCTATCGCCAACGTTGTGACTAAATGCAAGTATGCTAGTAAGGATAAATATCGATGCGTCACTTGGAAACGTGCTTTCTATTTTTTTTTAACAGCTGAATTTGAACACTGCAGATGAACAGGCTATCCGGACTCGGAATACTAAGCAATGGATACTTTCCATTGATGACATCCAAATATTTATTTTTGCAAAACAAATCACACGCACGCATGATCTCCAATATTCTTATGTACAGCTGTGTCAGCTGTACATGCATGGCTGCAGAGATAGCGGAACATCTATTTTGGGGATTGGGTGTAATGAGTGTATTTATGATAGTGGAGATACCAGCCTAATATTCGTAGCAAAACAAATTTTATCCTAGCAATTACTGGGGTATTTTCACAAGTACGAGTAATTGTGGGCGGTTTTTTTCCTCCACCTGTATCTGTGGAACCAATGAACCGAATAAGCCGATACAACTGGACTTCACTTATTGGTCACTGGTGAGGTCATGTGAAGTAAAAATATTCCTCTTTTCGAAAACACATTTTTGGCGTGTCTCTTTTTTCTTCATATTTTTTACATATTTGTGACATCTCAGTTGTGGTTGAATATATGCAGTGTGTATCTAAAATGTCCCGTGTAAACACTTTCTGATCTCTGGTGAAGTATGGTCATCTCAGGGGATGGGAAAATTTGTTGCTTTGATTCAGAATACCACTCTATGCATTTCCTAAGCAATATTTTTCAGAGATCTTCGAAATCTGACGTAAATATTATCATATGCTTCGGAATTGTGTATATCTGTATAATCTTGAATGACGCCTTATGAGGCCATAGGTGATGTCAAGTGGAAACATCTGCTGATTCCAAGAGCGTTCATTTTTTACCTAAAGAAGGACATTGAAGTTAAATAAACGTTATGTCAAAGTTATATAGAAGTTATATAAAGTTTATATAAAGGATGTCTGATAATGCATGCAGTATATGCCAGCAATTATACAATCTGAACTTCTTATCACCGAGTCAAATGTGGTCATCTAGGGCGAAGATGACAAATTACCGTTTGGGTTCAGCGTGGAACGGGCGACATGTTTATTGGCTACATTTCTACGAGGAGCTGGAAAAACTGACCTATACGTTCGAATATACCATGGAATATTCGCTCTCGTGTTCTGTCGCACGCATAATTCACAGTGAGATGTAGATTGTCCACAGTGCATTCATTTCCTGAGATGATCATAATGCAAAATATGATATTGGTATGGTCGTTACATATCACAGGCACATGTCCTGGCTTTCGAAGCGTTTACTCGCATTTTCCACTCGTGGTGGGTCCCGGTAGATTCTTCAGAGCAACTACAGCTGGATTGACACGCCAATGTAACTTGATTGGATTGTGTGTAATGAAACAAGCGATCACATCAGGCGGAAGCAGCACAAGCGGTCGGGTTGGCGATTGGCGGGTTTGGAGTTGGAATTAGAGTTGGCGATGGCATTACGATACAACCTGGCATTGTGTTTGAAAATAGTCATATGCACATATGACCTATGCTGACCTCGCACGGAAGTGTGTCTGGGGTAACCGATATGTCGATTTTATAAAGACTTGAATGCCTTTTCCAGTCCAAAGCGGTCATTATATTTGAATAAAATCAACAATATCAATATGACCCAGACTGACATATGAAATCATACAGTAACGGAATCACCTCTAGTACACCAACTGCCGCTATATTGATCTGCAGTTGGTGTACCAGAGGTGATTTCGTTACTGTATGATACCTGCGGCCGACTGCATCTCGTAACAGCAAGCAACTTCTTGAGACATTATAGCAGCACCCACGAACGCCTGTATGACGGTATTAGGACTTGACCTAAGACGAACATAAGGTGAATTGCTTACGCACAAGCTACCCGAGGTGTTCATTTGAACGTACTGGGAATATCAAGCTGCAGTCTTAATTGGTTTGGCTGTTACTACAGAAGAAGAAAAAAACGGTGTAGGAGGGAAACGGCCAGCCTCAGTGATTCGCCGGGTAAATGTTCAATAAATATAGGATACAGATGCATGTAGATACAGAGGACATGAAAGCAACAAAATAGGCATCATCGCTCATTTCTGAATATGTTTGCAATGTGCACAGCTGTTCAAATGCTTAGTTCCTTCTTCGGAACCATTGCGATGGCTGACAGCCCTCTTGGGACGGCTCAAAGGAAAGTTGAAGTGGTTTAAGCCATCCCAAAAGCGTACAAAACGACACCCGTGATTCAAGGGTCACCAGTGGTGGTGGATTGGAGTTTGATTGCGCGTCGACATCTAGGGTCATTTTGCGCCCAGCTACTTACGCCACGATAGAAAGCTCCATCTCGGTCACAACATGATTCATGATTGTGCGTTGGAGCAACTGTCCTGCTTGCATGCCCTCGTCTGGACTAACCAGCATACCTGTCCTCTCGATCAAAAGCTGAGGAGCCTACGAGAACCCCAGTAAAAAAAAACTACACAATTAAACGGGTATATATCCCCTGAGACGTTCAAGTCATGAGAAAATGTCATCCATTCGGATATCGCGGGATGGCAAAAGCCTTACCCTTCTCCTACGTCGGTGTAGTAGAGAGTATGTGGTAGGTGCAGGTGTAGTAGGTAAGCCCCTACGTTCCTAGAGCGCACAACAGACTCGGGAAGACGGCGTTGCTGCCTCGCCGGCCTCGCCCCCTGGAATGGCTGTCGGTGACCGTTCTGAGTCGGCGTCACCGCATGCCGCGGACCACCCCTGTTCTGGCCGCTCGGGGTCCACCAGCTCCGCCGGAGAGCAGCCGGCGCACAGGTCGGCCAGCTCCGCCGGAGAGCAGCCGGCGCACAGGTCGGCCAGCATGGTGGCGATGGCCCGTCGCCGGAGGCGGTCACTGCCGTGCAGCGGGTCCCAGGCGCACTCGGCCATGAAGGTGGCGTAGTCGCCGGGTCTCGCGAGACCTCTGGCGCGCAGCGGGTAGCAGAGCCGCCGCAGGAACCCGGTGGTGTCGGGAAGGCCTGACGTCCACACAGTGAGGTCGGGGACCTGGACACAAGGCGTCGGCAATTAGAGGACTCGAACGGCTCGAGGATATCGAAGTTATTCACTGACCATGATAGCTCCTTCCTCAAAAATGTTGCGATTAACTATGATGTAGACTATATGCAAGCCATGAGTTCACCCAACTTCGAGGAATTGGGTGAACTCATGGCTTGCATATAGTCTACATCATAGTTAATAACTCAAACCCAACGCATGCCTCAGGATTTGCCTTCTGACATGCTGAACGTTAGCTGTGTCAAAGAAGTAGATTTTCAGCCAATGGCTGAAGCATTTAACAAATTGCTTGTTTGGGAAATGGTGCTATTCGCCGCTATTTCCCCGGCAATACCTCACAGCATCAAACGTCTCCCCTCCGCCACATAGCAACACCCACCTGGCTCTGCAGGTGGAACACGATAGCGTGGATCAACCCACCTGGCTCTGCAGGTGGAACACGAGAGCGTGGATCATCCCACCTGGCTCTGCAGGTGGAACACGATAGCGTGCATCAACCCACCTGGCTCTGCAGGTGAAACACGAGAGCGTGTATCATCCCACCTGGCTCTGCAGGTGGAACACGAGAGCGTGCACCACCGACAACAGCGGAGAACTGCCGAACGGCGAGCCGACCATCTCCAGATGCGGCCTCTCGTCCAGACGCCACACAACACGCGTGCGCCGCGCCAGTCGGCGCAGGTCGGCCGCCGCCGCTGCCATCTGGCGGCGCAGTAGTGCTGCCATCTGCAGATCGCTGGCCGCCAGCGACGGCTGCAGCTCGGCCACGTACCACAGTGCGCCGTTCATGACGACGAGGTCGGGGCAGTCGGCGCTCGACTCGCACCGGCCGGCCAGCTGCCGCAGCGACTGCAGCGCCGGCTCGCTCAGGTACGGCCGCCAGAGGAACTCGAGCTTGACCAGCGAGCCGGAGGATTGCAGAGGGCAGCACTTGTCGCAGACGGCACACCAGTGCTGCGGCGACGAGCCAACGCCGGCGCGGATCTGTCCGTAGGCCGCGTCGTCCGGGTCTCTGGCGGGTGCTGTGAGATTCAGGTCGGCTGCCAGCACTTCGTACACCTTCCTCAGTCGAGAGTCGCCGAAAAACAGCATCGAGGTGGGGCGACCGAGGCGCCGCGCTCGAGCCTCCAGACACTTTCGGTTCGCCCGGGTGCCACCAGGTGGCGGGCTGCACAGGTATTCGGAGATCAGGGGGGTCGTCTCTTCGCGGTATAGTACCGAGCTCAGTCGATAGATGTCTCTGCAGGCCGCCGGCTGACGGTGTGTGGCGGGTGCGGACGTTGACGTCAGCCCGTCATGCCTGGGTCCGAAGAGAGTCGAACGGAAACCTGAGGGCAGAGTAAAGCCAGTCGTCAGTACGAAACACTCGTGTCCAGCACCACTCATGCCAACAAATTGTATTTCATTCTCTTCCCACGGAATCTGAAAGCTTTATCACGTTCGGGTTTCGTGCTTTTAAAGATGTGTTAACACCATGGCACTGGCGGAACCAGGGAGGGATGGAGGGGAGGAGATGGATCCAGGGAGGGATCCAGGGAGGGGATGGAGACTGGTGGCACGGGCACCCCATGGTGACATGGCGCCCCACCGACCGAGAAGGCGCCTCTGCAGGACTCACGAGTACATTGCATCACCCGAGCACAATGAGCATTTCAGCCGATGTTGCTCAGAGCAAGAAGGCGCCCTTGTAGAACGCTCGAATGCTGCCAACCACCAGCCCTCTTACACCACCCTTCCCCGGCGCCCCTCTAAAGTCCTACTAAAGTCGGCGCCCCTCCAGACAAGTACTATTTTATCTGAAAGTCCCATTGTACTTTCATCTAAATGTGGTTTGCTTTTAAAGCATGGCCACTTCATCATCGCATTGCACGCATCATGCATGTATATTTCGCCAGATTTCCAGATAGGGGTTCATCCGGTTTTAATGCACGCCAAGTGCACGTGGGTATGCGACGAATGCGGGCGTATGCGAGATCTGGGAGGTGTCGGACAGCAGCTGATACCTGAATACTGGCTATCATGGAATCAAGTCATCTGGTGGAGAAAACCCAAAATGTGCATTTGCGCGGTAATAGTCTTGCAAGTTCCCTGATCTGAAATATTTCACACCAGATGACTCGCAAGCGAAAAGAAGAAGCATTTCCTTTGGTTGTTCGGTGTTGAATTTCAAGGCATTCTAGCGAATTGAATATCGTGGTGTTCTGACGGATTGTGCTATTGATTGTACTGCCTCCAGGTGTTCTGGCGGATTTCGAGGTTTTCGGGTGCATTGCATTTCAGGCGTTGCACTGAATGTTTGGTGTAAGGTAACACCAGGCGTAAACCAAATATTTGTTCCGAGACAACGGTCTATTTTCCTCCTACTGTGATGTGTTTCGACATACATGTTGCATTTGATGATAAAACCCAGCTGTTTATGAGACCTTGCCACTACGATGGCATCAGCCACTTTTTAGATACTCCGTGCAGTGTTACAGTCCATGAAGCTTTGCGTGACAAGGATCGTTCATAGTAAGCGCTGATGCTATTTGTGAAGCGATGTTTGCGCCCATGAGCAAAAAGCTAGAACAAAAAATAGCTCGCAGCATGCTTTTGCAAATTATTCCATTTTTCCGTATGGAGATGAATCAAGCTTCGGCACTTGTGCCCTTATCTAGCACGATATGTCACGAAAAGCTTCGGTAAGACGAAAGGGAGATATGGCGGAGGTTCTTTCTCTAATTGGTTCCTTAACGAACAGGGAATGGGTTAAGAATCGGCTTGATCAGCACAATGAAGCTTAGTCGAGAAGGACATGGCAGTGAGCTGCTGGGATGCGGCCCACGGAGATCGGTGGGGTGGCAGCTGGAACAGTGCACACGGCAACGAGGGCTGCATGTCTGCAGACATGGCAGTGAGCTGCAGACATGGCAGTGAGCTGCTGGGATGCGGGCCACGGAGATCGGTGGGGTGGCAGCTGGAACAGTGCACACGGCAACGAGGGCTGCAGACTCCTGGGGGGAGGGGGGAGAAATGACGACCCTGCTGCAATTTAGTAGTGGCTGGGGCAAAGCGTAGTACAGTGGGGAGTGTTTTCCAATGGTCTACGGAGCCTCTTCCAACCAGGACAAGCCTCGCCCATGGGGGAGGGCGCTCGGTGGACCCCGGACGGTGGTGACGGACACACGGGCGGCAAAAGCTGGCCGGCTAAGAGTGGCCCGGGGTTCAGCTGACCAGTGGCGCACCCAGGATTTTCGTAAGAGTGGGCTACAATCTCCAAAAATGATATGAAAAGTGTGAAGCCTTCGGCGCGCAAAGCATGCTGCAAATTTTGGGCTACGCGTTTTGAATGTTTTTTTTTCGTTTCGTCTGGTGTATTTTTGGTACTAATGAATGAAGAGGTGTCGGCCCCTCAGTAGCGCCTCTAGAGGTGGCCCATGTATTATTTAATGAGTCTCTAATCTGTCGCGTCCCCCGGCCGTCCTGCTCAGATCAGCGTTGCTCCGACCAAGGTGGCTCGCCAGCATCAGCTCTGAGACGGGTGGCGCCTGCGTACGTCTCAGTACGAATACACCGTTACAGTGATGTCGGCCGCTACAATTATCTCCAGCAACACCTGTCCGATAATCCCATGTTTTGTCATTATCACAACAAAAACGTTCCGGACACAACTCTCATCTGAGCTACAACATGCTTCATCGCACAGTCCACAGTCAGCAATACGTCGACACATTTGCCCTTCTGAAAATTGTCATTGCAGTGGTGTCAACTTTACGCCGATGCATTCGGTCCCGCCGGAACCTCCATGCAGAGAAGCCGGGTGCAGCCGGGCACTGCTGCAGCTCGAGTGACATGATCCAGCGAAACCTCGTCCGAGCCGCGAGTGCCGGGCTCAACCCGAGCCGCTGCAGACTGCAGACTCGGTCTGGAATTGCTGTCTGCAGCTAAATCGTTTTGCATCGAGTGCAACTGGAGCCGTACGGCAGACTCCAGTCGGCCACGTCCGGTGGCAGTTGGACGTGGCAGCAGCTCCAGTCTACCTCAGAGCCTTGTGTGCCCAACTGCCCGACGAAAGCTCAGAGCTACTCTCTACCTCAGTGCTCTCTACCTCAGTGCTCTCTACCTCAGTGCTCTCTACCTCAGTGCTCTCTACCTCAGTGCTCTCTACCTCAGTGCTCTCTACCTCAGTGCTCTCTACCTCAGTGCTCTCTACCTCAGTGCTCTCTACCTCAGTGCTCTCTACCTCAGAGTTCTCTACCTCAGTGCTCTTTACCTCAGTGCTCTCTACCTCAGTGCTCACTACCTGACGGCTCCTACATCAGTGCTCTACACTACCTCAGTGACCCTCTACCTCAGTGCTCTCTAGGCTCTCTGCCTCAGTGCTCTGTACCTCAGTGCTCCGTATCATGCAGCCCGCCACACCCTGCGGCAGTACGTCATGACCCAAGCCACTACCTCACAGCTCTCTACTTCAAAGCTCTCTATCTCACAGCTCTCTACCTCAGTGCTCTCTACCTCAGTGCTCTCTACCTCAGTGCTCTCTACCTCAGTGCTCTCTACCTCAGTGCTCTCTACCTCAGTGCTATCTACCTCAGAGCTACATCTCAGACCCTCCAAACCTTGTGGAAGCTCTCTACATGACCCGCCACACCCTGTGCTCTCTACCTCATGACCCGTCACACCCTACGGAGTACGACATGACCCGCCACACCTTGTGGAAGTACGACATGACCCCCAACCTCAAGCTCTAAGTCTACCTCAGAGCTCTCCATCCCCACGGAGTACTACATGACTCGTCAAAGCTCTCTATCTCACAGCTCTCTACCTCAGAGCTCTCTACCACAGAGCTATCTACCTCAGAGCTTTCTACCTCAGAGTTCTCTACCTCAGAGTTCTTTACCTCAGACAGGATGACGGTCCACACTTGTCGACAACTGGCCAGCGACCCCCTGAGCGTCTCAGGCTTCTGCCCAACACTGCCCAGTAACCGTATCATGCAGCCCGCCACACCTTGTGGAAGTACGACATGACCCGCCACACCCTGCGGAGGTACGACATGACCTGCCATACCCTGCGGAAGTACGTCATGACCCGCCACACCTTGCTGAAGTACGACATGACCCGCCACACCTTGTTGAAGTACGACATGACCTGCCATACCCCACGGGAGTACGACATGACTCGCCATACCCTGTGGAAGTACGACATGACCCGCCACACCCTGCGGAAGCACGACATGACCCGACACACCCTGCGGAAGTACGACATGACCCGCCATACCCTGCGGCAGTACGACATGACCCGCCACACCCTGCGGCAGCACGACATGACCCGCCACACCCTGCGGCAGTACGACATGACCCGCCACACCCTGCGGCAGCACGACATGACCCGCCATACCCTGCGGCAGTACGACATGACCCGCCACACACTGCGGCAGTACGACATGACCCGCCACACACTGCGGCAGTACGACATGACCCGCCACACACTGCGGCAGTACGACATGACCCGCCACACACTGCGGAAGTCACGAGTGGCAGCCGTCGGCCGACCGTCGCCACACAGACGCTGAGGGGTCAGTTTGGCGCACAGTTCCAGCTACTGCGCCGGGGCGGGCAGCGGCCGACAAGTTCGAACATGTCCAGCCATGAGTTGATCACCAAGTTTGATATTGAAGCTACCGGCCGGGAAGCAGCTTCGCCACCTGTGCCGAAACTGGGCCGGCCCGGCAATGTTACAGCTGACCCGTGGTTAAATTAATTGAAGGGACTGATCCATGGGGATATTCAATCATGGAATTATTGAAGAGATTCTACCATATATCGCAAGGTCTGCGGAAGGGGTTGTAAGTGGTACATCGTGGCCTTCGCAACACCAAGCAATGTAATAGTGATATATTTGTTGTTGACATGGTATACAACATGGATGTTATAAAGCCTTATTATAATCAACCCGAAACTTACAGCATCCGCCGAAATTATTAGTGAACACTGGACTTTTAAAAACGTTTGAACCATGTCTCAAAGCCGAAATAGTTGAGTAAGATCTTTTTTTCATGGCTACGCTTTCAGTCCACGTGGTGTTGCTAGCGCAACATGAATATCTTCGAATGTTCAACATAATATATGTCGCAGAAAGTAGAGGGAAGGGGCAAAAATAACACTTTGACAAAGTCGATAATTATGTTAAGTGCACACCCACTGAGATAAGAAACTGACCCTGTATCAATGTAAACTTATTATTTTTTACGTACGCCTACAATTTTTTCAGCATTTGGTATCCATTTCTGAGATGTATATATATATATATATATATATATATATGTGTGTATATATGTATATATATATGTATATATGTGTATATGTATGTGTGTGTGTGTGTCTGTATGCATGTGTGTGTATGTATATATACCTGAATGGAGGATGCAGTACCAGACGACGAGGCTGACCAGCGTGACGAGATGTCCCACGGACATAGGTATGGCCGTGACGATATCCCGACGTGTCTGGCGCGTCACCTCCGTCATCACGCACGCACGCACACTCTGCACACTCTGCACACTCTGCACACTCTGCACACTCTGCACACTCCGCACACTCCGCACACTCCGCACACTCCGCACACCGGACACGGAGAGAACGGCGGCACGCTGTGTCACGCGGAGGTGGTGCTCTGTCAGCAGGACAGCTGAGGTGCGCGGATCAGCCGGAGGTGGTGTCCTGTCAGCAGGACAGCTGAGGTGCGCGGATCAGCCGGAGGTGGTGTCCTGTCAGCACGGACAGTCTGAGGTGCTGCAACTTGATCAGCCGGAGGTGGTGTCCTGTCAGCAGGACAGCTGAGAGTGCGGCGGACTCAGCCGGAGGTGGTGCTCTGTCAGCAGGACAGCTGAGGTGCGCGGATCAGCCGGAGGTGGTGTCCTGTCAGCAGGACAGCTGAGGTGCGCGGATCAGCCGGAGGTGGTGTCCTGTCAGCAGGACAGCTGAGGTGCGCGGATCAGCCGGAGGTGGTGTCCTGTCAGCAAGACAGCTGAGGTGCGCGGATCAGCCGGAGGTGGTGTCCTGTCAGCAAGACAGCTGAGGTGCGCGGGTCAGCCGGAGGTGGTGCTCTGTCAGCAGGACAGCTGAGGTGCGCGTATCAGCCGGAGGTGGTGCTCTGTCAGCAGGACAGCTGAGGTGCGCGGAGCGAGGTGCGTGATATGTCGACCAAGGCGTAAGTGGCGGCAACGCTGTCCGTCCGCCCAGGGAACGCGGGAGAACAAGCGCCGACTTAGTCTGGAGTTGAGCCGACTTAGTCTGACCGGGTTCAGCTGCCTGGCACCCAGCCAGCTCGACACTGACGATGGAATGTGGAGGCTTAGCAACCTAAGCGTGCAGATGAGGGTAAGGTAGTGCCCCACCCTTCACACTTGTGGCAGCACTGTCGGAAGATGTCTAGCCACAGCACATTCAACACAAAGCAATACAGTAAAGTCGACGAAAGTGAACATGCGCGATCGCACCTGGATTGTACGAGCATCAGCACGAACATCAGCACGACCGTGAGCACGACAGTGAGCACGACCGTGAGCACGACCGTGAGTCGTGAGTACCGTGAGTACGACCCCGCACAGTACACAGACACTGCCTCCTCCCTCTTCCTATCCGCTGCCTGTCCTATCTTATCCACTGGTTAGGTTAGGCTAGGTACGCTGACCTTGACCGTCATCACGACGCCGCACAACACACAGCCACTTCCTCGTGCCTCGTCGTCTCCACTGCCTCCTCTCTCGTCCTCTTCTCCACCCGCTCCATCTCGGTCGGGAAGGCAGCAGCTGCGGCTTCCGCTGCCAGCAACCATGCCCTCAGGCATCATCCCGTCACCCGGCCAGCCGGCGACAGTCTCTGGCAGAGCAACCGCGCACACTGCCTGCACATTCGATCGGGCGTTCGCTAAACTTGTGCCTGGTGCTCGTGTCAGAGGCCTTTTCTGCCGCATGAGGTTATTGAAAATCTGCCGGCATACGAAACAAAAACGTCGTGCTGCTCCCGAACTTCGTGGGCTCGCGTGCCCTCTCGAGCGGGGAAAAAGCTCGTGGAAGGCCGCGATGGCGTTTTTATTTGACTCCTTAGCACGCTGTGGAGTTGCTACCATCGTCGAACGTGGGTCCGCAATAAATGAGTCGAAGTTAAGCATAGAACTAAGGCTCCCGCCATTTCCACCACCGGCCGAGAGACACGTCCCGGGCAGCCGGGGAACACGACCATAGAAACACGGGCGGAGGAACACGAGCCAAGGAACCCAGACCGAGGAGCACGAACACGTGCCGAGGAACCCAGACCGAGGAGCACGAACACGTGCCGAGGAACCCAGACCGAGGAGCACGAACACGTGCCGAGGAACCCAGACCGAGGAGCACGAACACGGGCCGAGGAACCCAGACCGAGAGAAACGAGGGCCGAGAAACGCGGGCAGAGGAACGCGAGCCGAGAAACCCAGACCGAGGAACACGGGCCGAGGAACACGAACACGGGCCGAGGAACCCAGACCGAGGAACACGAACACGGGCCGAGGAACCCAGACCGAGGAACACGAACACGGGCCGAGGAACCCAGACCGAGGAGCATGAACACGGGCCGAGGAACCCAGACCGAGGAGCACGAACACGGGTCGAGGAACCCAGACCGAGGAGCACGAACACGGGCTGAGAAACGAGGGCCGAGAAACGCGGGCAGAGGAACGCGAGCCGAGAAACCCAGACCGAGGAACACGGGCCGAGGAACACGAACACGGGCCGAGGAACCCAGACCGAGGAACACGAACACGGGCCGAGGAACCCAGACCGAGGAACACGAACACGGGCCGAGGAACCCAGACCGAGGAGCATGAACACGGGCCGAGGAATCCAGACCGAGGAGCACGAACACGGGTCGAGGAACCCAGACCGAGGAGCACGAACACGGGCTGAGAAACGAGGGCCGAGAAACGCGGGCAGAGGAACGCGAGCCGAGAAACCCAGACCGAGGAACACGGGCCGAGGAACACGAACACGGGCCGAGGAACCCAGACCGAGGAACACGAACACGGGCCGAGGAACCCAGACCGAGGAACACGAACACGGGCCGAGGAACCCAGACCGAGGAGCACGAACACGGGCCGAGGAACCCAGACCGAGGAGCACGAACACGGGCCGAGGAACCCAGACCGAGGAGCACGAACACGGGCCGAGGAACCCAGACCGAGGAACACGGGCCAAGGAACACGAATACGGGCCGAGGAACCCAGACTGAGGAGCACGAACACGGGCCGAGGAACCCAGACCGAGGAGCACGAACACGGGCCGAGGAACCTAGACCGAGGAACACGAACACGGGCCGAGGAACGAGGGCTGAGGAACGTGGGCCGAGAAACACAGGTCGAGTAACGCGGGTCGAGGAGCAAGGAACGTGAAACACGGATCAGGAAACACAGATTAGGAAACACGGGTCAGGAAACAAATGCTTCTCACTGGATTAGCGTCTTCAGGATATTCGCGAGGAAATAGGGTGGAAGCAACAAGGAACATATTGGATGGTAGTCCAGTCAGTACGGGCAGGAAATTAGCGTGGCAAATGAATTCGTTCCCTTGCTGGGAATTACAAGAGGAATGAAGGCACGCCTTTGGAATATGAAGATGAGGTCACATATCTAGCCATGATGCCAAGGAATCATTTATTTCCACATATGAGATCGAAATACAGGTGAGGTATCTTTTTGTGGAACCCTACAGGCTTCCATCAAACGAATTTGCACAAGCACCGAAGTGCGCAACAGGGAGTTGAATTTGCACATGCTAAATAACTATATTACACTCACGCTTTCTATAAAAGTTTATAAGCTGATAGAACTGCAAGGATCGATGACCTCTAAATCTCAAAATAGGGTCCCTGTCCGCAGCCACGGTGCCGGCTCTGTGACGTCACGTGATGACGTCACTCTATGACTTCACCTGCAGACCGGCCGTGCGTCCGTGGTCCTGAGCCAGCTCCGACCACCCGAGAACGGCGGTCCACCGTCACCGGCCTGGTCCCATACAGCTGACAAACAGCATGCACTCTCGAGCAATTTCGCTAGGCGCTTCTGGTTAATGTGTGGTTATTTTTTACACTTGGGAATCACTTTCAGCCGCCTCCATTGCTGAGCGTGCACTGGGCGGCCACCCGGCTCAGTATAACGCACGCTAGTTTTGACTGAGCGTAGATACGCACACGTCGTTCTCTTCGGTGTCTGTTACGTTACTTAATCTTATTCAGGTCTTGATCAGAATGTGTTAAAGAGGCGTGCCACTTACGGCGTCATGACCTGGTAAGTAGATGAAGCGAGGTGCGGCCTGTCTTGTCTGAAGAAACATTCACTGTTTGATTCATCCCCTGCTGAAGTAAAGCCAACGACCTCCAGTTGAAGGTCAAGGTAAGTGGTGATATCTGCACTTCCGCGTGTGCACCGACGACTGTGCCAGCCTGCTCACGCTGGATAACACGTGGTCTGGCGTTAACTTTACGTACTGTATTGAACCTTCGGAGACCGGTATCTTTAAACGTGTAACTGTACTTGAACCTTCGGAGACCGGTATCTTTCTAAAACACGTGGTTTGGCGTTAACTTTACGTACTAGTACTAAAACACGGCGTATTGAACCTTCGGAGACCGGTATCTTTTGAACCTTCGGAGACCGGTATCTTTCTAAAACACGTGGTTTGGCGTTAACTTTACGTACTGTATTGAACCTACGGAGATCGGTAGCTTTCTAAAACACGTGGTTTGGGGTTAACTTTGCGTACTGTATTCAACCTTCGGAGATCGGTAGCTTTCTAAATGTTGCCGACAGTATCGGTTCAGTGCTTACCCACGTGCATGATTCAGTGCTCACTTCAGTGCATGGTTCAGTTTCACGCTCAGTCCGACAACGGAGTGAGCATAGTGGTATGTGAGTGCAATATATATTGGCGCTTGATCCATTCGAGATCATTGGTGAGCAGCATTTCAATCAATCTGATTAATACATCACACCACCTGACCTGGAAAAGTCAGATCATGCGGTCATTGGGGCACCAGCAGTATATTAAATTGGGCATTGGTCATTTGGGCACCAGCAGTGCAGTCAATTGGTCATTAGTCATTGGGGCACAAGCAGTATGCTCAATTGGTCATTGATCATTGGGGCACCAGCAACATACTTAATTGGTCATTGATCACTGGGGCACCAGCAGTATAATACAATCGCAATCTAATTGTGCGTTGTTGCGGTGCAATTACAGAGAGCTACAGTGGTGCACAACCTGGGCTCTCTACACAGCGTGAATACGCGGTTAGTCGTTTTTGCTTTACTTCAGCAATTGTTTCGCCCTGACAGCTAATTTCTGCTGATGTAACATGAACGAATATCGTGCTTATGAATGGCACAAGGAGCACACTGTTACCTGGCAGTTCCAGTCGGCCTTGTTCGTGGCTGACTGTCTCTAATGATGTGCTTTTGAGGAAACTGTAGTCGCTGGCTTCGCTTAAAAGTTGTCACCAAATGTCAGAAAAGCACTCGACGGCGTGGGGAAGGGCAGGCGTGGGGGGCTGAGCGGACGGTGGGCACCGGGAGATACACCCGGCGGACGGTGGGCACCGGGAGATACACCCGGCGGACGGTGGGTACCGGGAGATACACCCGGCGGACGGTGCGTACCGGGAGATACACCCGGTGGACGGCGGGTATAGGGAGATACACCCGGCGGATGGCGGGTACCGGGAGATACACCCGGCGGACGGCGGGTATAGAGAGATACATCCGGCGGACGGCGGGTATAGGGAGATACACCCGGCGGATGGCGGGTACCGGGAGATACACCCGGCGGACGGTGGGTATAGGGAGATACACCCGGCGGACGGTGGGTATAGGGAGATACACCCGGCGGACGGCGGGTATAGGGAGATACACCCGGCGGATGGCGGGTACCGGGAGATACACCCGGCGGACGGCGGGTATAGAGAGATACACCCGGCGGACGGTGGGTATTGGGAGATACACCCAGCGGACGGCGGGTACCAGGAGATACACCCGACGGACGGTGCGTACCGGGAGATACACCCGGCGGACGGCGGGTATAGAGAGATACACCCGGCGGACGGTGGGTACCGGGAGATACACCCGGCGGACGGTGGGTACCGGAGATACACCCGGCGGACGGTGGGTATTGGGAGATACACCCGGCGGACGGCGGGTACCAGGAGATACACCCGGCGGACGGTGGGTATCAGGAGATACACCCGGCGGACGGTGGGTACCGGGAGATACACCCGGCGGACGGTGGGTACCGGGAGATACACCCGGCGGACGGTGGGTATTGGGAGATACACCCGGCGGACGGTGGGTACCGGGAGATACACCCGGCGGACGGTGGGTACCGGGAGATACACCCGGCGGACGGTGGGTACCGGGAGATACACCCGGCGGACGGTGGGTATTGGGAGATACACCCGGCGGACGGTGGGTATTGGGAGATACACCCGGCGGACGGTGGGTACAGGAAGATACACCCGGCGGACGGTGGGTACCGGGAGATACACCCGGCGGACGGTGGGTACCGGGAGATACACCCGGCGGACGGCGGGTATAGGGAGATACACCCGGCGGACGGTGGGTACCGGAAGATACACCCGGCGGACGGTGGGTACCGGGAGATACACCCGGCGGACGGCGGGTATAGAGAGATACACCCGGCGGACGGTGGGTACCGGGAGATACACCCGGCGGACGGTGGGTACCGGGAGATACACCCGGCGGACGGCGGGTATAGGGAGATACACCCGGCGGACGGCGGGTACCGGAGATACACCCGGCGGACGGTGGGTACCGGGAGATACACCCGGCGGACGGCGGGTATTGGGAGATACACCCGGCGGACGGTGGGTATAGGGAGATACACCCGGCGGACGGCGGGTAAATAAAACACCCGGCGGACGGCGGGTACCGGGAGATACACCCGGCGGACGGCGGGTATTGGGAGATACACCCGGCGGACGGTGGGTACCGGGAGATACACCCGGCGGACGGTGGGTATAGGGAGATACACCCGGCGGACGGTGGGTACCGGGAGATACACCCGGCGGACGGTGGGTATTGGGAGATACACCCGGCGGACGGTGGGTATAGGGAGATACACCCGGCGGACGGCGGGTATAGGAAGATACACCCGGCGGACGGTGGGTACCGGGAGATACACCCGGCGGACGGCGGGTATTGGGAGATACACCCGGCGGACGGTGGGTACCGGGAGATACACCCGGCGGACGGTGGGTACCGGGAGATACACCCGGCGGACGGTGGGTACCGGGAGATACACCCGGCGGACGGCAGGTATTGGGAGATACACCCGGCGGACGGTGGGTATAGGGAGATACACCCGGCGGACGGTGGGTACCGGGAGATACACCCGGCGGACGGTGGGTACCGGGAGATACACCCGGCGGACGGCGGGTATAGGGAGATACACCCGGCGGACGGTGGGTATTGGGAGATACACCCGGCGGACGGTGGGTATAGGGAGATACACCCGGCGGACGGTGGGTATAGGGAGATACACCCGGCGGACGGTGGGTACCGGGAGATACACCCGGCGGACGGTGGGTACCGGGAGATACACCCGGCGGACGGTGGGTATAGGGAGATACACCCGGCGGACGGTGGGTATAGGGAGATACACCCGGCGGACGGTGGGTATAGGGAGATACACCCGGCGGACGGTGGGTACCGGGAGATACACCCGGCGGACGGCGGGTATAGGGAGATACACCCGGCGGACGGTGGGTACCGGGAGATACACCCGGCGGACGGTGGGTATAGGGAGATACACCCGGCGGACGGCGGGTATAGGAGATACACCCGGCGGACGGTGGGTACCGGGAGATACACCCGGCGGACGGTGGGTATCGGGAGATACACCCGGCGGACGGTGGGTATAGGGAGATACACCCGGCGGACGGCGGGTATAGGGAGATACACCCGGCGGATGGCGGGTACCGGGAGATACACCCGGCGGACGGCGGGTATAGAGAGATACACCCGGCGGACGGTGGGTATTGGGAGATACACCCAGCGGACGGCGGGTACCAGGAGATACACCCGACGGACGGTGCGTACCGGGAGATACACCCGGCGGACGGCGGGTATAGAGAGATACACCCGGCGGACGGTGGGTACCGGGAGATACACCCGGCGGACGGTGGGTACCGGGAGATACACCCGGCGGACGGTGGGTATTGGGAGATACACCCGGCGGACGGCGGGTACCAGGAGATACACCCGGCGGACGGTGGGTACCAGGAGATACACCCGGCGGACGGTGGGTATAGGGAGATACACCCGGCGGACGGCGGGTATAGGGAGATACACCCGGCGGACGGTGGGTATTGGGAGATACACCCGGCGGACGGTGGGTACCGGGAGATACACCCGGCGGACGGTGGGTACCGGGAGATACACCCGGCGGACGGTGGGTACCGGGAGATACACCCGGCGGACGGTGGGTACCGGGAGATACACCCGGCGGACGGTGGGTACCGGGAGATACACCCGGCGGACGGTGGGTATTGGGAGATACACCCGGCGGACGGTGGGTACCGGGAGATACACCCGGCGGACGGTGGGTACCGGGAGATACACCCGGCGGACGGTGGGTACCGGGAGATACACCCGGCGGACGGTGGGTATTGGGAGATACACCCGGCGGACGGTGGGTACCGGAAGATACACCCGGCGGACGGTGGGTACCGGGAGATACACCCGGCGGACGGCGGGTATAGGGAGATACACCCGGCGGACGGTGGGTACCGGGAGATACACCCGGCGGACGGCGGGTATAGGGAGATACACCCGGCGGACGGCGGGTATAGGGAGATACACCCGGCGGACGGCGGGTACCGGGAGATACACCCGGCGGACGGCGGGTATCGGGAGATACACCCGGCGGACGGTGGGTATAGGGAGATACACCCGGCGGACGGCGGGTATAGGGAGATACACCCGGCGGACGGCGGGTACCGGGAGATACACCCGGCGGACGGTGGGTACCGGGAGATACACCCGGCGGACGGTGGGTATAGGGAGATACACCCGGCGGACGGTGGGTATAGGGAGATACACCCGGCGGACGGTGGGTACCGGGAGATACACCCGGCGGACGGCGGGTATTGGGAGATACACCCGGCGGACGGTGGGTATCAGGGAGATACACCCGGCGGACGGCGGGTATAGGGAGATACACCCGGCGGACGGCGGGTACCGGGAGATACACCCGGCGGACGGTGGGTACCGGGAGATACACCCGGCGGACGGTGGGTATAGGGAGATACACCCGGCGGACGGTGGGTATAGGGAGATACACCCGGCGGACGGTGGGTACCGGGAGATACACCCGGCGGACGGCGGGTATTGGGAGATACACCCGGCGGACGGTGGGTATAGGGAGATACACCCGGCGGACGGTGGGTACCGGGAGATACACCCGGCGGACGGCGGGTATTGGGAGATACACCCGGCGGACGGTGGGTACGAGGAGATACACCCGGCGGACGGCGGGTATAGGGAGATACACCCAGCGGACGGCGGGCACCGGGAGATACACCCGGCGGACGGCAGGTATTGGGAGATACACCCGGCGGACGGTGGGTATAGGGAGATACACCCGGCGGACGGTGGGTATCGGGAGATACACCCGGCGGACGGTGGGTATAGGGAGATACACCCGGCGGACGGCGGGTATTGGGAGATACACCCGGCGGACGGTGGGTACCGGGAGATACACCCGGCGGACGGCGGGTATAGGGAGATACACCCAGCGGACGGCGGGTACCGGGAGATACACCCGGCGGACGGTGGGTACCGGGAGATACACCCGGCGGACGGTGGGTATAGGGAGATACACCCGGCGGACGGCGGGTATCGGGAGATACACCCGGCGGACGGCAGGTATTGGGAGATACACCCGGCGGACGGTGGGTATAGGGAGATACACCCGGCGGACGGTGGGTATAGGGAGATACACCCGGCGGACGGCGGGTACCGGGAGATACACCCGGCGGACGGCGGGTATTGGGAGATACACCCGGCGGACGGTGGGTATAGGGAGATACACCCGGCGGACGGCGGGTATAGGGGAGATACACCCGGCGGACGGCGGGTACCGGGAGATACACCCGGCGGACGGTGGGTATAGGGAGATACACCCGGCGGACGGCAGGTATTGGGAGATACACCCGGCGGACGGCAGGTATTGGGAGATACACCCGGCGGACGGTGGGTACCGGGAGATACACCCGGCGGACGGCGGGTATTGGGAGATACACCCGGCGGACGGTGGGTATAGGGAGATACACCCGGCGGACGGCGGGTATAGGGAGATACACCCGGCGGACGGCGGGTATAGGGAGATACACCCGGCGGACGGCGGGTATTGGGAGATACACCCGGCGGACGGTGGGTATAGGGAGATACACCCGGCGGACGGTGGGTATCGG
This sequence comes from Imbricaverruca yamaguchii, assembly GCA_034440575.1. Taxonomy (NCBI): domain Eukaryota; kingdom Metazoa; phylum Arthropoda; class Thecostraca; family Neoverrucidae; genus Imbricaverruca; species Imbricaverruca yamaguchii. Next base: position 419,743 of record JAOTOL010001259.1, on the reverse strand, counting down.
GAGATACACCCGGCGGACGGTGGGTATACACCCGAGGGGAGATACACCCGGCGGACGGTGGGTATAGGGAGATACACCCGGCGGACGGTGGGTATAGGGAGATACACCCGGCGGACGGCAGGTATTGGGAGATACACCCGGCGGACGGCAGGTATTGGGAGATACACCCGGCGGACGGTGGGTATAGGGAGATACACCCGGCGGACGGCGGGTATAACCCGGCGGACGGCGGGACCGGGAGATACACCCGGCGGACGGGGTATTGGGAGATACACCCGGCGGACGGTGGGTATAGGGAGATACACCCGGCGGACGGTGGGTATAGGGAGATACACCCGGCGGACGGTGGGTATAGGGAGATACACCCGGCGGACGGCAGGTATTGGGAGATACACCCGGCGGACGGCAGGTATTGGGAGATACACCCGGCGGACGGCGGGTATTATGGACACTGTACGACCGAAGCAGTCAATGCACCCAAATAACCAACCAAACCCAAATAACCAACCAAATAATCAACCGACTGACGCGCGCCAACTGTACCCCACCACACGCAGTGGCAGCGCGCCTCTGTTGGTGCGGTTCGCACCAACAGAGGCGGTCCGCCACCGACCCGGTCCACACCCGGACAGCCCACGCCCATTGTCTGCCTGGCGTCCCTCCATGCGGCACCCCCCGCCCCCTGACAGGGGACGGACCGGGGCGGGCACACCTGGCGGCGCACTGACCCAGTTCCGGCAGCCGCCAAACCCGGGGGGTTAGGGGAGAGCGCCGCCCTTCTGCGGCCCCACTCAGCCGACTGAGGAATGTGTGGCACTCCGGGGGACGGGGGGGGGGCAGGGCAGATGTCGGCAGGACGCGCGCTTTGTTCGCCGTATCGGCGCAAAGGCCGGACAATGGCGTCCGGACGCGCGTGAGCCCGTCTGATCAGCTCTGGTCGCCGTCTGGTCAGCTCTGGTCGCCGTCTGATCAGCTCTGGTCGCCGTCTGATCAGCTCTGGTCGCCGTCTGATCAGCTCTGGTCGCCGTCTGATCAGCTCTGGTCGCCGTCTGGTCAGCTCTGGTCGCCGTCTGGTCAGCTCTGGTCGCCGTCTGATCAGCTCTGGTCGCCGTCTGATCAGCTCTGGTCGCCGTCTGATCAGCTCTGGTCGCCGTCTGATCAGCTCTGGTCGCCGTCTGGTCAGCTCTGGTCGCCGTCTGATCAGCTCTGGTCGCCGGCTGATCAGCTCTGGTCGCCGTCTGATCAGCTCTGGTCGCCGTCTGATCAGCTCTGGTCGCCGTCTGATCAGCCCTGGTCGCCGTCTGATCAGCTCTGGTCGCCGTCTGGTCAGCTCTGGTCGCCGTCTGATCAGCTCTGGTCGCCGTCTGATCAGCTCTGGTCGCCGTCTGATCAGCTCTGGTCGCCGTCTGGTCAGCTCTGGTCGCCGTCTGGTCAGCTCTGGTCGCCGGCTGATCAGCTCTGGTCGCCGTCTGATCAGCTCTGGTCGCCGTCTGGTCAGCTCTGGTCGCCGGCTGATCAGCTCTGGTCGCCGTCTGATCAGCTCTGGTCGCCGTCTGATCAGCTCTGGTCGCCGTCTGATCAGCTCTGGTCGCCGTCTGATCAGCTCTGGTCGCCGTCTGGTCAGCTCTGGTCGCCGTCTGATCAGCTCTGGTCGCCGGCTGATCAGCTCTGGTCGCCGGCTGATCAGCTCTGGTCGCCGGCTGGCCACGTGACGGCTGGACTGCGGTCGGCGGTGGGGCGCCTTCGCTCGCCGACGCCATGCTGACCTGCGCACGTGCTGACACCCGTGGGGTCCTAACACACCAACGTGGCCCGGCTAGCTGGACACCACTAGTCACCACTTGGCTGTATCAATGCAATTGTCAATTTAGTGAAGCCGCACGAGAACAGGGCTTTCAGCAAGAGCCAGCGGTTTGTTCTCCGGGATGTTTGACGGAGAGAAAGTGTGGTGGAGAGTGAGTCTGTGTGTGTGTGTGTGACTGATGCTCCGGCTCGTGTGGTCTGTAAACATGCCAGGGTCTGGTCTGTATACACGCTAGGGTCGGCACGTGTGGTCTGTAGATACGCCAGGGTCGGCACGTCTGGTCTGTAGACACGCCAGGGTCGGCACGTCTGGTCTGTAGACACGCCAGGGTCGGCACGTCTGGTCTGTAGACACGCCAGGGTCAGCACGCCTGGTCTGTAGACACGCCAGGGTCAGCACGTCTGGTCTGTAGACACGCCAGGGTCAGCACGTCTGGTCTATAGACACGCCAGGGTCAGCACGTCTGGTCTGTAGACACGCCAGGGTCGGCACGTCTGGTCTGTAGACACGCCAGGGTCGGCACGTCTGGTCTATAGACGCGCCAAGGTCGGCACGTCTGGTCTATAGACGCGCCAGGGTCGGCACGTCTGGTCTGCAGACACGCCAGGGTCAGCACGTCTGGTCTGTAGACACGCCAGGGTCGGCACGTCTGGTCTATAGACGCGCCAGGGTCGGCACGTCTGGTCTATAGACGCGCCAGGGTCGGCACGTCTGGTCTATAGACGCGCCAGGGTCGGCACGTCTGGTCTATAGACGCGCCAGGGTCGGCACGTCTGGTCTATAGACGCGCCAGGGTCGGCACGTCTGGTCTATAGACGCGCCAGGGTCAGCACGTCTGGTCTGTAGACACGCCAGGGTCGGCACGTCTGGTCTATAGACACGCCAGGGTCGGCACGTCTGGTCTATAGACGCGCCAGGGTCGGCACGTCTGGTCTATAGACGCGCCAGGGTCGGCACGTCTGGTCTATAGACGCGCCAGGGTCGGCACGTCTGGTCTATAGACGCGCCAGGGTCAGCACGTCTGGTCTGTAGACACGCCAGGGTCAGCACGTCTGGTCTGTAGACACGCCAGGGTCGGCACGTCTGGTCTGTAGACACGCCAGGTAGCCGCCGGCCACCTCCCGCCGCCGGACGGCGCCATTGTCTGAGGTGTTCCGCGTTTCACCGTGACGCAACAGCGTCTTGCAGCAGAGGAAATGTTGGCGCGTTGTCATGGCAACAGTGACGCACGAGGACGCCAGGTGTGGACCTATGCAGGGCGTCGGGCGGACAGAAGGAGACGAGGATGAAAAACGGGACGCATATGTGCGCCATCTCATCAGTGTAAACTTTTGTATCCGAATTGTCACATGCTATGCCTGCTGATTATCCGTTAAATCGCTAAATGAATGCTTTTACATTCCGCTCTCCTATTCGCCTTATTTCAGACACTGCAACGGCGCCTGGTCACAACCTATTATAATGCCCTCGTGGCTACGGAATGCAAAACAGCATGCAAATACAAATCAGCGCTGCCGCACGACAGCTACAAACAGGGATTCCAAGCCATCTGTATAACACAAGACAATAGCAGGAATGCAGCTTAATGCATCACGTGCGGCGATACCTGGCCTATAGCAGGGATACAAATGCACCACGTGCGGCGATACCTGGCCTATAGCAAGGATACAAATACACCACGTGCGGCGATACCTGGCCTATACCAGGGATACAAATGCACCACGTGCGGCGATACCTGGCCTATAGCAAGGATACAAATATACCACGTGCGGCGATACCTGGCCTATAGCAGGGATACAAATGCACCACGTGCGGCGATACCTGGCCTATAGCAGGGATACAAATACACCACGTGCGGCGATACCTGGCCTATAGCAAGGATACAAATACATCACGGCGTCCGACGAGCACAAAACAACCCAATGGGAATGGAATGTCACTCTGAAGCCTTCACACAAAGCGGTGTCAGTGAGGGGGCCACGGACAATCGCAGTACTGCCATCTCTGTTCAATATCGTCTCTGCTTGTTTACATTTACAGCCTCAACTATGCCAAGTTCGATACTCCCTGCCACAACTATTTACCTATCAGTGGGGATCCAGGTAGGAGAAGGGGAAGATACTGGGGGCATATCTCTCTCCAGGTTGAGGTGTGGCATCCCTTCGGTGTAGCCCCCATCTCCACCCCGCTCACCTCGTCAGGAATTCCTCAACCGATGTTGTCCTTTGAGGAGAACGAGTGGAAAAGTCGCCTCTCTGAAACAAAATCCCGTCCAAGATCAGTGCTTCGCGACTAAGATTCCTGGATCCAGCCCTGCTACATATCGCTCGTGTGTGTTTCCTCGAGGCCACTGCAGACTGCTCAGTTGGTCAGCTGACGTTCCTCACGTTGTGACGCTGTGACCTAGACCAGGGACAAGGTGACAGTGGTGTTGCGGGGCAGGAAAATGGCACTTATTAGCACATGAGCCGACTTCGATCGAGCTGACTGTATGTGGTGGATGTGTATTTTGGTACTCGCTGTTCGTGATCGTTTTTTTAATAACTTTTTATGCAACTTAGTTGGCCGGGTGTAAATATACAAATTGAGGTCAATTTAGCTATAATCATATTGATGCGCCTCCACGATGTATAAGAAACACGCAGAAGAACGCCGAGGGTAAAATAAATCATGTTTGATGTAATTCATCAAAATCTGAATTATATCAAATTCAGTGGCATTTGGTGAACTTTTTCAAGCCAACATTTCTCTCCTCAAGCGGAAAAAGTGATGTCTCTCACAAGAAGCGTCCATTCTATGCTCTAGAAAACATCATGAACACCGATTTGGGGCTGAGGTGCTTGGGTCGCAGGCTCTTGATAGCGACCCTGGTCGCTCCTTGTCTTTCCATTGGCTTATCCCAGAACTAGGAAACAGCACATTAATTTCATCACCAGCGCATGCAGTCGATAAATCAGAAAAGTTGTAGAAGTATCACGTCGCGATGCAACGATGTATGAGGGATAAGTACGCAGAAGAATGCCAAATGTAAAGTAAAGCATTTTTGTATAATTAATGGAAATCTGACTTGATACCTCACATTTTGTGAACATCAACTTCTGGGCAAGAGTTCAGCGAGATGTTTACCTGGCGGTCACAAGTATCGCAGAGGGAGACCAGAGCTGGGTCAGTTGGTGAGCCTCATCTCACAAGATGTCGACTCACGCAGACCCAGCGAGGTTTTTCATACCGCGCCGCGGGCGCTTGGAACAGGCTACCATCGGTCACCAGACAAGCACCGAGCCGCTCTGCATTCATAAGTGCATTGGCACAGAGTCGCTATTTTACTATATAGGTGTAAAGCTGTCTAGGCTGTATGCTCTTGAAATGTTTCTGACGCAATTGTACTCACTCGATGTGTTCACGCAACAATGTCTGGCGCAGAACAGCGACCACGTGGAGGCACCCTAACACATGACTTTGACTCGACAGTCGGTCGGTCAACAATCATGTCCGCCGAGCACGCCGAAGCTGAACAGCAAACGCAAGTAGACGCACGGCGCGAATCCACCTCGGTTGGCTATTCGGGCTTACGGGTGCATCGACTGCGTTGTTCGCACAGCGCCCACACAAATCCACCCTGACGTCCCCTCGTCGTCCCGTCGGCCTTGGCCGTCTCGACCTCCGGCTGTTGGCAGAGACTGGTCCACTGGAGAGAGCTGCAGCTGGTCTGATCACGCTGTACACAATGTAGCCGTGGTACACAATGTAGCCGTGGTACACAATGTAGCCGTGGTACACAATGTAGCTGTGGTACACAATGTAGCCGGACACGTGCCCGAGCATCTTACCGGTAGGTGTCTGTCTACACGGTGCACCACGGGACACGTGTCCGTCTACACGGTGCACCACGGGACAAGTGTCTGTGTACACGGTGCACCATGGGACAAGTGTCTGTGTACACGGTGCACCACAGGACACGTGTCCGTCTACACGGTGCACCACGGGACACGTGTCCGTCTACACGGTGCACCACGGGACAAGTGTCCGTCTACACGGTGCACCACGGGACACGTGTCCGTCTACACGGTGCACCATGGGACACGTGTCCGTCTACACGGTGCACCACGGGACAAGTGTCTGTCTACACGGTGCACCACGGGACACGTGTCCGTCTACACGGTGCACCACGGGACACGTGTCTGTCTACACGGTGCACCACGGGACAAGTGTCCGTCTACACGGTGCACCACGGGACAAGTGTCTGTCTACACGGTGCACCACGGGACACGTGTCCGTCTACACGGTGCACCACGGGACAAGTGTCTGTCTACACGGTGCACCATGGGACAAGTGTCTGTGTACACGGTGCACCACGGGACAAGTGTCTGTCTACACGGTGCACCACGGGACACGTGTCCGTCTACACGGTGCACCACGGGACACGTGTCTGTCTACACGGTGCACCACGGGACACGTGTCCGTCTACACGGTGCACCACGGGACACGTGTCCGTCTACACGGTGCACCATGGGACACGTGTCTGTCTACACGGTGCACCACGGGGCAAGTGTCCGTCTACACGGTGGACCATGGGACACGTGTCTGTCTACATGGTGCACCATGGGACACGTGTCTGTGTCAGTACCACGACAGTTCTGGTGCACCACGGGACACGTGTCCGTCTACACGGTGCACCACGGGACACGTGTCCGTCTACACGGTGCACCACGGGACACGTGTCCGTCTACACGGTGCACCACGGGACACGTGTCCGTCTACACGGCACCACGACACGTGTCCGTCTACACGGTGCACCACGGGACACGTGTCCGTCTACACGGTGCACCACGGGACACGTGTCCTACACGGTCACCACGGGACACGTGTCCGTCTACACTGGTGCACCATGGGACACGTGTCCGTCTACACGGTGCACCACGGGACACGTGTCCGTCTACACGGTGCACCACGGGACACGTGTCCGTCTACACGGTGCACCACGGGACACGTGTCCGTCTACACGGTGCACCACGGGACACGTGTCCGTCTACACGGTGCACCACGGGACACGTGTCCGTCTACACGGTGCACCATGGGACACGTGTCCGTCTACACGGTGCACCACGGGACAAGTGTCCGTCTACACGGTGCACCACGGGACAAGTGTCCGTCTACAGGGTGACCACGGCAGTGTGTTACACGGTCACCACGGCAGTGTTTACACGGTGCACCATGGACACGTTCCGTCACGGCCCACGGGACAGTTTACACGGACCACGGGACAGTTCCGTCTACACACGGGACCGTGTCGTCACACGGTGCACCACACGGGACACGTGTCCGTCTACACGGTGCACCACGGGACACGTGTCCGTCTACACGGTGCACCACGGGACAAGTGTCCGTCTACACGGTGCACCACGGGACACGTGTCCGTCTACACGGTGCACCACGGGACACGTGTCCGTCTACACGGTGCACCATGGGACACGTGTCTGTCTACACGGTGCACCACGGGACACGTGTCCGTCTACACGGTGCACCACGGGACAAGTGTCCGTCTACACGGTGCACCACGGGACACGTGTCCGTCTACACGGTGCACCACGGGACACGTGTCCGTCTACACGGTGCACCACGGGACACGTGTCCGTCTACACGGTGCACCACGGGACACGTGTCCGTCTACACGGTGCACCACGGGACACGTGTCCGTCTACACGGTGCACCACGGGACACGTGTCCGTCTACACGGTGCACCACGGGACAGTGTCCGTCTACACGGTGCACCACGGGACACGTGTCCGTCTACACGGTGCACCACGGACACGTGTCCGTCTACACGGTGCACCACGGACACGTGTGTCTACACGGTGCACCACGGACACGTGTCCGTCTACACGGTGCACCACGGGACACGTGTCCGTCTACACGGTGCACCACGGGACACGTGTCCGTCTACACGGTGCACCACGGGACACGTGTCCGTCTACACGGTGCACCACGGGACACGTGTCTGTCTACACGGTGCACCACGGGACACGTGTCTGTCTACACGGTGCACCACGGGACACGTGTCCGTCTACACGGTGCACCACGGGACACGTGTCCGTCTACACGGTGCACCACGGGACACGTGTCCGTCTACACGGTGCACCACGGGACACGTGTCCGTCTACAGGTGCACCACGGGACAGTGTCCGTCTACACGGTGCACCAAGGGACAGTGTCCGTCTACACGGTGCACCACGGGACAGTGTCCGTCACACGGTGCACCACGGGACAGTGTCCGTCTACACGGTGCACCACGGGCAGAAGTGTCGTCTACACGGTGCACCACGGGACAAGTGTCCGTCTACACGGTGCACCACGGGACACGTGTCCGTCTACACGGTGCACCACGGGACACGTGTCCGTCTACACGGTGCACCACGGGACACGTGTCCGTCTACACGGTGCACCACGGGACACGTGTCCGTCTACACGGTGCACCACGGGACACGTGTCCGTCTACACGGTGCACCACGGGACACGTGTATCCGTCTACACGGTGCACCACGGGACAAGTGTCCGTCTACACGGTGCACCACGGGACAAGTGTCCGTCTACACGGTGCACCACGGGACACGTGTCCGTCTACACGGTGCACCACGGGACACGTGTATGTCTACACAGTGCACCACGGGATGCGAGTCGTGCGTGTCACGGGCGGAGCCTTTATGAGGTCCAGTTGCACCACATGATTATGTTCTCAGCCAGCAGATACGCAGCCCGAAGCGGTGCTGTAAAACTTGCACGGATATGGACATCTTCAGCGATAGAAAGCGGAGAGAGGTAGTACACTAGTTGTGTTGTATACAACACAGCTGGCCGCATGTCAATTGTCGATTCTTCCCAGCAACATTCGCAGGTGTGGTATTCTCACTTCATATGGGTGGGAACGATGTTCAAGCTGCGTGGGCCATGGTTGATATGGGGCTTTTGCGAAACACGTTTCTTGGGGTAGCTTTAACATTACATTATGTAGTCAAATCACACTTGTGTATGCTGCCACCTGCCGACTGCTGCAGCGGAATGCAGCAGCGCTTCGTCGCGGCAGCGCCTGGTGCGGCGCGCTAAGCTGCTGAGCCAGTGTCTGTGTGCCAATGGCGGGCTGTGGGGGCTCGTGACCTCCGCCGGGTGTGGCGGGCTGTACAATATGGTCGTAAATTATCCGCGGACAACATCCGTCCCGCCACCTGTCGTATCCATTGCTGCCAATGTTGATGTTCCCAATGTTGGGAGGCAGCCACAAAGTCGGTAAGCCCCGTTCGGTAGTTCACACCACGAGCTTAACCGACAAATACAAAGAGAGACGCGCGCCTACCTCGTCGATTTCACGCAGGCGGTATTATCTGCGGTGCGCAGCACGGGCAACTCCTGCCACTTATCGCAGGCGCTGTCCTTCACCCCACCACTTCGTGGTAGCCATCTCACCACGCGTCAGTGCCATGTTTACAGCCTGGCAACGGCTGATGGCCATCGCGGCCCGCCATTCTGCGGCCACGTCAGAGGTCATGGCCAGAGAGACAGTGGTGGGGTGGACAGACGGCGTGAGCCGCGGTGGTGGCGGACTGCTCGTGGCGAGCAGAGCTCTGGTGTGCAGGAAGGCTGTCATTCGGCAGCTCGAGCCGGCCGGCCACTCGGAGGTCAGACATGATGTGCGGTTGGTGTCGAGTGAATGTCCTGACCCGGAGCTGGCGTCGTGTCAGCGGGCTGGCACAGGGAGTACCCTGGATCAGTGGGCGGGGTCGTAACTGGCGCCCCCGTTCAGCGGTCTAGCCTAAAATGAACCCTGGGTCAGTGGGAGGGGTCAGAACTGGCGCTGTGTCAACTGACTGACCTGGAACGTACCCTGGGTCAGTGGGAGGGGTCAGAACTGGCGCTGTGTCAACTGACCGACCTGGAGCGAACCCTGGGTCAGTGGGAGGGGTCAGAACTGGCGCTGTGTCAACTGACTGACCTGGAGCGAACCTTGGGTCAGTGGGACGGATACGGACGGGCGTCGGTTCAGCAGACTAGACTCAACTAGCGTCAGATCGAGACGTGTGACGCAGAACAGTCGCTGAGTTGGCAATCGGATGCGGAGCCCGGACTGTGTTGGGATTAAACACCCAGAACGGGCGGTGGATCAACAGGTCGATCCTGAACTAACACTGGGTGAGCAGACTTCGCCGGCGGTCAGCAACTAGCTGTGGAACTGGTGGGACTGATGGGATTGATGGGACTGATGGGACTGATGGGACTGATGGGGCTGATGGGACTGATGAGTGGCACGGGCTGACACGATGAGTCAGAACGCTGCGACACTCTACCACGCCCCGTCTCACTGCGTGACGGTCTCGACCACTAACCGGCCACCCACACCGCCGGTCGACCACGAACGAGTCAGATAAGCTTCCCGCCGCCGCGGCGCCGACCCAAAACTGACGCCAGGCGCGCGAAGGCTGACCTAGAACTGGCGCGGCGGCGACCGCCTGACACACAGCCGCTGCCTGTTCAGCCGCCTGACCCGCCTGACCCTGCCGACTCGTGACCGGGCCGGTAAGACGGGGACGCCTGACCCACAGCCGCCGCCTGCCCAGCCGCCTGATCCGCCTGACCCTGCCGACCCGTGACCGCGACGGTAAGACGGGGACGCCTGATCCACAGCCGCCGTCTACTCAGTACTCATGGCCTAGCTGGCCCGACCCGTCACCGGAGAGATGAGACGTGACCGCCTGGCCCACGACTCGGGCCGACACGTGGCACGACACGACACGACACGACACGACACGACACGACACGACACGACACGACACGACACGACACGACACGACACGACACGACACGACACGACACGACACGACACGACGACACGACACGGCACGGCACGGCACGACACGACACGACACGACACGACACGACACCGCACGGCACGACACGACACACGACACGACACGACACGACACGACACGACACGACACGACACGACACGACACGACACGACACGACACGACACGACACGACACGGCACGGCACGGCACGACACGACACGACACGACACGACACGACACGACACGACACGACACGACACGACATGGCATGACATGGCATGGCATGGCACGGCACGGCACGGCATGGCACGGCACGGCATAGCATGACGTAGCATGACGTAGCATGACATAGCATGACATAGCGTGACATAGCGTGACATAGCGTGACCTAGCATGACACGTGGCATGGCGACGTGCGTGTGCCGGACTGGTACCGTGACCGTGGCCCATGGCCGGCATATTGACACGCGTCTCGCGAGAATCCATTGGCTGCGAAGTCAACAGGAGCCGCACACGTGTCCACATCGGCTCTGAACAAAGGTCCCCGGTTCAACACCCGCACCGCTCGGGACATTTCACAATCCCGCAGAGTGGGCGGCGCCATTAGCCGTGATCGTGCATACAGTGCGTCTTGCACCACCCAATAAGCGAACATTCATTGACCGTCGCCAGTGAGGAGCCGTTATGCGCCGTCACGTGCCGCCGTCACGTGTCGTAACGTTCCGTCACGTGCCGCCGTCACGTGGTGTGCCTCTGTTGCTGCTATTCGTCACGTGTCGGCACGGATGGCTGGAAACTCGTGAGGGGGCATTCGACATTCCTGTCTTTTTTATGAATTGTGATACTAGACCATGCTATATATTTTGGACCGAACATGATGTTGCACCTCAAAGCCTGAAGGTTGCTATATTGGCAGTGTCGAGCACCGATGGCGTGCTATGGAATTGGTGGAGTCGATGGACGTATGGCAAGCATATAATTAAATGTTAAAGTTAGAAGACATTGTGGTAAATACAGTTATGCGGGATAATACAACCCGCCGAAGGACATACGACATTCAAAGTGGGCGAAAATATTTCGCTATCAAAACAGTTCCAGTTTGCCTCCCCCTCCCCGCCTTCGAAGAAAGAGAAACTAAAGTTACCTTTTCGTTGGCTGATCACCATCGGTGTTATGTGATCAGTGAATACAATTCCCTCGGTTAGTGCCATACGTTAGACATCATTGCAATCAAGATAAATATAGTGTAACGTAATTCAGCGGCTCATGCGCGCTACTTTTCATCCAATGTATGCCATGTGTGTAATGATGGACTTAACCAGCTACACTTCTGCTGTGCTGCATAATGGACAAGTTTCACGTAATGGGTATTTTGTTGTTAAAAAAAACGTATATAATATTTCATATACAAAACTGAAGTATTTTGCTCATAAGAGGTATATTTCCTACCTAATTAAATGATTTCAGTTAAGTGTTGTTTTCTTTTTTTTAAACCTCCTCGTGGTAATGACGTCAGATATGGGGTCCCTCGAAGCGGCAAAGCCAGAGACGCGCAGTGAAGTCTGGATGGGGTATTTCTTGGCGACGTTTTTCAACCGAGTCGCGTCATGGAGAACAAGGTGAGTGGTTGTGGCACTAAGCTGAACGATTTTCGAGAAAATATGAAGCTCGAAAGGGTAAATAATCTATTATGGTGGTTATGCAACAGCTAACCTTTTTTTTTCAAGTCCAGGGCATTTTGGTGTCGTGTGAACAAACAGCAAACGCTTGTACAATGTTTTTGAGTAAAATGTGTGAAATAATGGGAAGGGCCATGGCATAGATTATATATGCTTTAGCTGGACACCATGGCTTCCCCTCCAGTGAAAGAGAAGCTGTTCATACATTCAAATTTCTTCCATATTTTTACTCCACAGTGGGATACCTGACATTCCATGGTAGGTAGTGGTACACTGTAAGCTGTAACCCAATGCTGTAAAACCTTGATAGTTGATTGATGAATCATGACAAGCTTAGTTTATTTATTGAACATTAATTTCTCATTACATGGATAGTTCAGATATCTACATGAGGAAAAAGGACAAGGGGGATCTGAACATGTTTCATTTCCCCGACACCTACATTTGGACATCTCCCATGTCACGTCCAATGCATAAATAACAAAAAAGATGGCAATATTGTCATCTTTTGGCATCAATATATGACAACACTATGGACCTTTCTGTACTGAAATATGAAGGTCTCATTGCATAGTCCTACCAATTCTTTGCACACTGAGCTATTGAAGCATGCGGTTGCCATTTTTAGGCTTCCAAGAGTGGTTAGCTTAGGAAAGCCATAAGGAAGTGACTTCCAATATTTTTTTACAAATTCCATTGGCATTTTGTATTGGCCACTAATAACTTGCACCACAGCAGCTACAGTGAAGCAATCCTGCACCACATTTTAATGTTCAGGATATGACACACCACTACAAAATAATAATTGTTTTGAAGTTCCTCCTTACAAATCTTTTGAGGATTTTTATCCAAAGAAACTATTTCAATATGGATAGCTTGTTCATTTTTGTTTTCAGTAAACAGTACAATGACTGGTTCGGCCATACAGGAGCAGCAGTAGAGTGATTTGTTGCATGTCTTAGGTGTTTGGAACCCATCCCCTCTTCCCCTACATGGGGATGTGGGTGAAATGTATGCATACATTGATGATATTTTGGCAGACGTCAAGACTCTAATCATCATTGTGGTGGAACAAATTGAGTATCATGCCTCATGCAAATGCTGCCATGTTTTGCTGATGTCAATGGAGATATTACGAGAAGGGACTGCTATGAAATGGCAAATTAAATGTATGCATTTGGCCTTAGCCTATGGCTTTTAGATGTGGCACAGGTTTTCAGGTTCATTCTGTTGGTGCATGGAATGTCAGGCATGTTGTGGAATTTTAATGGGCTTTGTTGCAAGATGTCAATTGTGCTGGTGTAGCTGTTAATGCAGTAAATTATCAATAGGTGTAGGAAGACATGACACTCTCCACAGGTGTAGGATTGTGTGACCAATCATACCTGGATGTAGAGCCAGACTGCAAAGCATGACAAACTGCTTAACGAAGCACACCAGCCTCAGAAAAATCCACACCCAAATGCACCAGGTTAAAGACTGGCATCAGGGAGATGAAATACATGCACCTAATGGAATATAACTTGAGGTAAGAAAATCAAGAGGCTTTAGGCAGGTGCCTTTTCTACATTACCACGGCGATCAGAGGACCATCTCGGCGCGCAGCATCGCTCCACAGCTTCCTCATCTTGTCTGAATTCTGTGGGCCGATGAATATCGTGTCTGGCTTTTTACATCAAAAGTTGTATTTTTACACCTTGGCACAAAGCTATTATAATAGCGGCGTTTTCTGCGATCCATTGACACCTGACGGTGGGATGCCATTTAAGCTAAAACAGTCACGATCAGTTCAAACTCGGCGGCGTCCTATACGCAGAATGGAACGCCCCGCAGTCGACCTTCGCTACCGACAACAAACGTGACGTCACACGTATCTTGAATCACAAACCGAGGCATTCTGAAGTGATTTTTGAATTATCTAAATGCTTTAAGGACTTTTTAAAATAAATGAATGCCACCATCGTGCTTAGAATTAAAAATCACAAGTGTAATTTGAAAAATACGGTTTGTCCCGACATGAAGCATGTCCATTATCATCAGTGGAAATTTGACATCCGCGCAGACTTCGCTGTTGTGCCGACATCCGCGTGCCCTCGATACCCACAACCCGTAGGTGTAAATACACCCAAAGCCACGCGCCGGCAGTGCACCATCACCCCAGAGCCCGCCCCCTCCACCGACCGCTGCATTGCGCGCCTGTCACGTGACGTGACGTGAAGTCACGCACACAGCTGGCGCGTACCGGCGATGCCACGTGACGTACCCACCCGGCACGTGAGTGGGGCGTGGCCATGGTCACGTGACGCGCCTGGCCGCTCCTCGACATACCATTGTCGTCGGTGGGCCGTCCCAGCCGACGTGGAGGCCCGCACACCGGGACCTGGTGGTACTGGACGACAGGAACTACCTGTGCACACCGGGACCTGGTGGTACTGGACGACAGGAACTACCTGTGCACGCCGGCGGGTGGTACTGGACGACAGGAACTACCTGTGCACGCCGGCGGGTGGTACTGGACGACAGGAACTACCTGTGCACACCGGCGGCACGCTGTGCAGCGGTCGGTGTACGTGGCCCGAATTACAGGTATCACGGGACGACAGGAAATACCAGCACCTCGTGGTGCTGGACGACAGGAAATACCGCTAGATGATGAAACTGGACAAGAAGCAATGGCACCTGATGAAGCTGGACGTCATGAAACACCGGTACCTGAATGCCTGATAGACTGGACGACAGGAAACATGGATACGGGCCTGTGGTGAATCTGGAGCTCTGATTTGTTGACGGAAAAAATGCTTTCTCATGGGACAATCGTTTCAACAGCATATGGCGTTTCGAAGTGTCATCGGCTAGTTCTGAATGTACGAGGGCTTCGAGGGATTTATCATCATTTGAAAGTTGCTCTAATATCGAGAGATATTGGAAAAATTGAGATGATTTGACACAAGCCTATGAGTACACGGACCTACAATTACAATATAAACAGAAAACTTTTATTTGTAAGACAGGGGAAGGATCACGCCTGTTTGTGTCCTTACTCTCTCTCTCTCTCTCTTCCGCTGAGCCTGTCGGTATGGAAGCCATGCCACATACACCGTGTTACAGTAGCTGCGATAGGTTTGTAGAGGAAAGCGTGACTGTGGGAATTGTAAACCTGACCGACGCTCTGGCGTCGGACGACACAAAACGCCCGAGAGTCGAAAGCTACCACGAATTCCGCATGTCTCAGTCCAGGGAGCCAACGTGAGGGAGTGAACGCCGCGAGACGTGGCCTTCGTCGCAAGATAATGCCTATCTTGCCTATCCGGAGTTTGGCTGGTGACTCAGCATTCAGTTCAGAAATCTGTATGTGAAATATTTTGAATGCTGCATGTCTGACGCCCACTGTGTCAGGTCGAACGTCACGTGCAGGCTCTACAGGTTCGTCACGTGTTTTAGCAGCAGCACATCTACTCGCAGCTTGTCACGAACATTTAGGCAGACCGGCTATGATGAACACCGAGCGCATTTGCGCACAGTCAGAAGTGTGACGCCATAAGAGCGTTGTGTTTGGAGTCTGATTACGTGAAACGTAATGCGTTTATGTATGGCGTTTGTACAGTGGTGCTGTTCCCTGTAAAACATTCACGGCTGTAGGCTTCCAAGAACGTGTCTGGAAACCTAAATGGAGCCTAGAGGCGTCCATCAATGAAGCTGCAGCCGTGCCGTTGAGTCCGAAATCGTTCTGAGAATGTTCCTGAGCTCGCCAGTTTAGTTGGAAGTTTAGTTGGCAGTTTAGTTGGCAGTTTAGTTGGCTGAGTGGTGGCAGTTTAGTTTCCCCGAAACCGCGGTAATTGGCGAGGGGCATTCACATCGAGCACGGTAATCACGCGTGACGCGGCGTGACGAGGCGTGACGCGGCGTGAGAGGCTGGCGTGACTCAGGGTGTCAGCATGTGACGCGCGTTGTTTCGGGTATCCAACTTGCTTGGCGCCATCGTGCGAGTCAGTTTAAAGTTGGCGGGCAGGAGCGGTTTTGACGTCACTTGGTGTTCCTGTAACGCCGCGGGGTCGATGGAGAGACCTCCGCATCTTGGACCTGGCAGGACAGCCTCCCTACTCCGTGGGCGGTCACCAGTCGCACACAAGCTCGTCGACTCAGTGATGGCACAGGATCTGAATGGCGCCTACGCGTACAAGCCACCCTGCATATTTACCATTCGTATCCAAACCATCCTCGATGCACGTTTCCAGCAATGTTTGTTGGAATGTTGTTGGAATGAACGCTTGTTGGAACGATGTTTGTTGGTTTTTCAGTATTACAGGGAGGGCTGATTGACAGATTTGGTGGGCAACTGGTTCAGTGTACAGAGTGCAACCAAGTAGGGCCCTTGTGGCTCATAGTTGCACTAATCTTTTATGTCTTCATGTCTTTATGTTTGCTTGTTTGCGTTCTCTCCGAGGTCTTCATTTGCTCAGTACAGTCACAGCTTTGATGACTTCTTTTCACCAAATAGTAACAACATTATTTAAACATTTTTCGGACCTCCCCTGTCGTTTGCTATACATTTTCGTGCATGCTTGTTGTGCACGTCCTCGGGTTGTTTACTACACCTTTGCTGATCCACTGAAGCGGCCACTGCCATCCCCACAATGGTCAGCCCATGTTACGGCTAATTTTGTTTCCAGAGCTCGGTGACCTGAGGAACTGTGATGTCCTCCATGCGCTATAGCTTCATGAATGGTTATTGCTCTCCTGCTTAATTATTCGAAGTATTTAAAATAGATGAATACATAAATAAATATATATATATATATATATATATATATATATATATATATATATATATATATATATATATATATATATATATATATATATATATATATATATATATATATATATATATATATATATATATACATATATATACCTATCTATATATATATATAATATACATACCTATCTATAATATATAACTATATATCCATACATGCATGTATTTATCTATAATTATCTCTAAATTGCAGTATGAAAAAGAAAAAGCAAGGAGTGCACAAGTAAAGTACTTCAAAACCATCCCATTCTTATTAGCATTTCAACTTCAATATGTATACATTGGCAATGCTACATCGGCGAGAGCACGAGTCTGACTGATACGTCAGGGGGATGGCATCGGGTCGCTCTCCTGGTGCGCCCTAGCTCTCGCTCCACCAAGACTCGCTCATACGTGGAGGCGGTGGCCGTTGATTCACATGCCGACAGACTCGTGGTCTCTGCGATCCGTGATCCACAAAGCTACGCACCACTCACCAGTAGACAGACCATTGATCCCTCTGCATGACGTAGCCGGGCCACGTCAGCTGACTACTGCACGAGCTGACGGTCGCGTCAGCTGACTACTGCATGAGCTGACGGTCGCGTCAGCTGACTACTGCATGAGCTGACGGTCCCGTCAGCTGACCAATGCATGAGGTGACCGTAGTATCAGCTGACTAAGGCATGAGGTGACCGTAGTGTCAGCTGACTACTGCATGAGCTGACGTCGTCAGCTGACGTCGACTGCACGAGTTGACCGCCACATCAGCTGACTACGCACGAGCTGACCCCGCATCAGCTGACCATGCATAGTGACCGTGTTCAGCTGACTACGCACGAGGTGGCCGTAGTGTCAGCTGACTGCCGCGTCAGCTGACGGCAGCGCTGTGCTGTTTGGGAAAGTTTGGAGTGCTAGTAAAAGCTTTATAGACCACGGGTTTTGAAAGCCTGGGCCACTGTCAGATATGCTGTCCGGAACATTAGCGGCTAGTCCGGAACATTAGAGGCTATCTCATGCGCGTTGTTTGTTTTCTACTCAGGGCCGTGCTAACGGTCGACCGACCAAGGTCAGTGTACATATTTGTTATGGACACATATCAACATACCGGCAGACGGTACATATTTGTTATGGACACATATCAGCATACCGGCGGACGGTACATATTCGTTGTGGGCATATGACGACGAGCCGGTGGGGACGAGTGGTCCAGGGGTAAGTTGCCCGTCTCACAATCGAAAGGCGGTGGGTTCGAGTCTCACCTGTCGCTACTCTTCGCCCGCGGCCAATCGGCGTGAGGGATTGGCGACGCTACATGACTCAACGGTCGATGTGTCGTAAGGCCGATACCAACCAACCGACACGCCGGCAGACGGTACGTATCTGCTATGGGCACATAGTGACACGGCGGCCGGTTTGACTTTGTGTCCGGATGCGGAGGTGTCGGGGTCCACAGTGGCGTACGAATGTTTGTTGCGCATCTGCTCCCACCATTGACCACACATCTATCCTTTCTCTGTAAATATCTGTGAGTTCAACCCAGACTGTCCGTAACAGCCACTGAAAAAAAAAAAAATTTAATTAAAACCAAAATTAATTTTTTTTTTTTTTTTTTTACCCCAAAAAAAAAAAAAAAAAAGGGGAAAAAAAATTTTTTATATTTTAATTAAAAAAATAAAAAAAAAAAAAAAAAAAAAAAAAAATAAATAGGTGCCTCCACACCCTCCTTTTTTTCCCAAAGTATGTTTTTTTTTGGGGCCCACAAAGGGGGGGGGGTTTTTTATATAAAAAAATATATAAAAATACATGTCCTCCACTGCACGTGGAGGACATGTATTGTTAAATAAATAAATAAATATGGAGCATATGCTGTGGACCTGTACAGGACAGGTTGTTTGGATCAGCCGAGTAGTTGCTGGGTCATGGTTAGCCGTATATCAGAGGTGTCGTTTGCCATAAGGTGGTCGCTCAGCGGCATGGGAGCTGTTATCTAGTGCAAGATAAATTTTGAAGTCGATGTTTTCGGTACGACGCCCGTAGAGCTAACGCAAAGCTCGTACAAAGTAGGGCGGGCGGTGAAGAGTAATAGTATATGTTGCCCCTGCCAACCCCCATCCCCTAGTCTTGCACCGATGCGGATCCTCCCTCAATGCTGATTCAATATCTTGTAGCTGATTCGTAGCATGTGACCCTATTGAGTTGTTTACAATAATGTTTCAAGGCTTGGGTTAGGTACTGCGTACCGCATGTATATGTCCGAAAATAGACATAAGTAGTGTCGCCGGTGACTATCCAGAGCAAACCGGGGCATACGATCTATTTCAATGTAATTGCAAACATTTCTTAGAAAGCATTTTCAGAGCAATATCGTAGCACTTGGAATTAAAACTGCAAGTCCCGGATCAATCGTAAACTTTTCTTTGCTGTCAACGCCACAGGGTTAAGGTCAAATATTGTGGTCATAAAGGAGGAATGACCACCCCAGCGGCCCGCTTATTCACCTCCCCTGCGACGGCGTCTGAGTGCGCCACTGCTAGCACGTCGCAGCACGGTGGGACGCCGCCGCCGCCCACTGCCGAGCCTCCTGGAGCTCCGGCGGCGGCCGGCGTCGTGACGCTCCTGGGCCGGATGTTCCCGGATGTGCCGCCGGGCGTGGGGTTCGATGACTCCATGATTGGTGTTGGCTCGGCTCTGACCACAGCCGGGCAGCCGCGGGCTGGTGGCCACACCGCGATATCATGCCGGGGCTGTACGGGCCACCACACCGGGGATATAGGAGTCACCATACCGGGGATATAGGAGTCGCCATACCGGGGATATAGGAGTCGCCACACCGGGGATATAGGAGTCGCCATACCGGGGATATAGGAGTCGCCATACCGGGGGTGTAGGAGTCGCCACACCGGGGGTGTAGGAGTCGCCACACCGGGGGTGTAGGGAGTCGCCATACCGGGGGTGTAGGAGTCGCCATACCGGGGGTGTAGGAGTCGCCATACCGGGGGTGTGGGAGTCGCCATAACGGGGGTGTAGGAGTCGCCATACCGGGGGTGTAGGAGTCGCCATACCGTGGGTGTTGGAGTCGCCATACTGGGGGTGTAGGAGTCGCCATACCGGGGGTGTAGGAGTCGCCATACCGGGGGTGTAGGAGTCGCCATACCAAGGCTGTGAGTACTGCCATACCTGGGCTGTACGGGCCGCCATACCGGGGATGTACGGGCCGCCATACCGGGGCTGTACGGGCCGCCATACTGGGGCTGTACGGGCCGCCATACTGGGGCTGTACGGGCCGCCATACCGGGGCTGTACGGGCCGCCATACCGGGGCTGTACGGGCCGCCATACTGGGGCCGCTATACTGGGGCTGTACGGGCCGCCATACCGGGGCTGTACGGGCCGCTATACTGGGGCTGTACGGGCCGCTATACTGGGGCTGTACGGGCCGCTATACTGGGGCTGTACGGGCCGCTATACTGGGGATGTACGGGCCGCTATACTGAGGCTATGCGGACCGCTATACTGAGGCTATGCGGGCCGCTATACTGGGGCTGTACGGGCCGCTATACTGGGGCTGTACGGGCCGCTATACTGGGGCTGTACTAGCCGCCATACCGGGGCTATACGAGACGCCATACCGGGGCTATACGAGACGCCATACCGGAGCTATACGAGACGCCATACCGAGGCTGTGCAGACACGGATGAACTGACCGCAATACTTCGCAGTGCGGAAATTGAATGCACTTCATGTCTGCATTCCACCCGGGCTTGATGCATGCTCTACGGCTGTAACCGGTGCATAGACCCTGCAGGCGTCTGAGCGCACTTGAGGTCTATGGCCCGACACCAAGCCGGAGCCTCAGCGTGCTCCTCAGCGGTGCGGTAGGCAGGGAGGCTGAGAGTGTCACTGAACATCCAGCTGTCCGCTGTTGCGTATGGCCCGCCTGGACCACTGACTGACTTGACTGACTGACTCCTGTCGTCCCATACTTCTCAATGTACCCCGCCGCCATGGTCCCATACTTCTCAATGTACCCCGCCGCCGTGGCCCCATACTTATCAGTGTACCCCGCCGCCATAGTCCCACCCTTCTCAGTGTACCGCGCCGCCATGGTCCCACACTTCTCAGTGTACCCCGCCGCCATGGTCCCACACTTCTCAGTGTACCCCGCCGCCATGGTCCCATACTTCTCAGTGTACTCCGCCGCCATGGCTCCATACCTCTCAGTGTACCCCGCCGCTATGGTCCCACACTTCTCAGTGTACCCCGCCGCCATGGTCCCACACTTCTCAGTGTACCCCGCCGCCATGGTCCCACACTTCTCAGTGTACCCCGCCGCCATGGTCCCACACTTCTCAGTGTACCCCGCCGCCATGGTCCCACACTTCTCAGTGTACCCCGCCGCCATGGTCCCATACCTCTCAGTGTACCCCGCCGCCATGGTCCCACACTTCTCAGTGTACCCCGCCGCCATGGTCCCATACTTCTCAGTGTACCCCGCCGCCATGGTCCCATACTTCTCAGTGTACCCCGCCGCCATGGTCCCACACTTCTCAGTGTACCCCGCCGCCATGGTCCCACCCTTCTCAGTGTACCCCGCCGCCATGGTCCCACACTTCTCAGTGTACCCCGCCGCCATGGTCCCACACTTCTCAGTGTACCCCGCCGCCATGGTCCCATACTTCTCAGTGTACCCCGCCGCCATGGTCCCATACTTCTCAGTGTACCCCGCCGCCATGGTCCCCCACTTCTCAGTGTACCCCGCCGCCATGGTCCCATACTTCTCAGTGTACCCCGCCGCCATGGTTCCATACCTCTCAGTGTACCCCGCCGCCATGGTCCCACACTTCTCAGTGTACCCCGCCGCCATGGTCCCACCCTTCTCAGTGTACCCCGCCGCCATGGTCCCACACTTCTCAGTGTACCCCGCCGCCATGGTCCCACACTTCTCCGTGTACCCCGCCGCCATGGTCCCATACTTCTCAGTGTACCCCGCCGCCATGGTCCCATACTTCTCAGTGTACCCCGCCGCCATGGTCCCATACTTCTCAATGTACCCCGCCGCCATGGTCCCACACTTCTCAGGGTACCCCGCCGCCATGGTCCCATACTTCTCAGTGTACCCCGCCGCCATGGTCCCATACTTCTCAGTGTACCCCGCCGCCATGGTCCCATACTTCTCAGTGTACCCCGCCGTCATGGTCCCATACTTCTCAGTGTACCCCGCCGCCATGGTCCCATACTTCTCAGTGTACCCCCCCGCCGTGGTCCCACACTTCTCAGTGTACCCCACCACCATGGTCCCATACTTCTCAGTGTACCCTTGCGCCATGGTCCCATACTTCTCAGTGTACCCCGCCGCCATGGTCCCACACTTCTCAGTGTACCCCGCCGCCACAGCCAGCGTCCCTCGGTCCCTTCACCAGCCGGGACCGTTGGCCGGTTCGGCGTTGCTGTTGACCTCAGGACCCCGGCGGATGCACAACACGGGGCGGTGCGGGCGGTGTCCGAGACCGTCACCAGACCCACAACTGTATATCCGGTCTGACTGCTGCTCCAGCGACCCGACCGACAGCCGTCTGGAGACTGGACTCCAGGTCTCGCTCCAGTCCCCAGCTGTTGCAGCTGGGTCCGTGTAACCAGTCAGCCCGTGGCCTCGACCGTCGCAGTGACTGCTCATACTGCGACTACACGAAAAGCAGAGGATTTGCCTGAGCTGGCAGGAGGTTGCTTCATTCATTGTTTGACAGGTGGGTGACTAGACATAGTGTGGGAAGAAAAAGAATCATTAATGGCGCCAGGAGGATGCACCATTTTGTTATATATGGCGCGTGTTTGAGTTCTAATGAATGGGGCGGCCGCCTCCCCCCCCCTGGCTGCACCTCTGGGGGTAGAACAGTAACACAGACCTTTCACTGCTGATTGAAAACTATACAACTGTGCAGTGTCTACTAACACGCATGATATATTGGTGGGCAAGTACGTAGGTGCCAAGTCCATCAGCGCGTAAAAAGCATACGTCAAAGGTAGCAACAAAACCTTCGGTTCCTGACGACATGTCAATGTATTCATGTATTCACGAGGACATTTTGCATTTATTTATGTGCAGACTGCAGCCATCTAGTGCTGTGAATGATCTCAACCACGCATCATATTGCGTCCATGAGGCAGCGTGTTTGCCCCGCTGGAGCTGTCACAGCGAAACATTTTGCACTGACGTTCAGCACTCCGGCACGAAACCCACAATGTACCATTAACCATGATAACTGAAACTCCACATGGGAAACATAAAGCACTGATGTTATCCAGCCAACATGATGTCGCAGAACAGAGCCCCAGCGCAGCATCGGTCGATCCTCCACGGCGGGTATGGCGATATGAAAGTGCTGGGGGGCACTCAACATACGTGTATAAATCTGGGCACCAATGCTACATTCAATGAGGGGAACATCCAGTCATATATAGTGAAAATGGAAACGATGAATAGTGAAAATTGATAGTGGAAATGGACACGAGCGGGTTTCCTCCCATGCTTGACCGGCACGAGCGTCCTCTCCCCTGCCGACTCTGAACCGCCCGGCCCACCCCACCCTGCCCCTGACCCTGGGACTGACCTCACGGCCGGCCACCATATATTATCGTGCCGATTGACGCACGACCCTGTCACTGGACACCCCGCTGGCCGTGCACTGGCCGCCGTGTAGCGGTGCGCGGCCATCCCGGGGCGGGGGCAGCCAGAGCGGCGGCACCTCGTCTCTCACCACCCGGTGATGGCGCGGCTCACTGTCACCCGGCCACCACCTGTGGGGCCCTGCGACGGCGCCGGCAGCTGATACCGCGACACCGCGACACCGTGACACCGCACACCGTGACATCGTGGCACCGTGACACCGTGACACCACGACACCATGACACTGTGACACCGCGACACCGCGACACCTTGACACCGCGACACCGTGACACCGCGACACCGCACACCGTGACACCGTGACACCGTGACACCGCACACCGTGACACCGTGACACCGTGACACCGCGACACCGTGACACCGTGACACCGTGACACTGCGACACCTTGACACCGTAACACCGTGACACCGTGACACCGTGACACCGTGACACCGTGACGCGACACCACGACACCGTGACACCGTGACACCGCAATACCCCGACACCGCGATAGAAGGGGATTCACTTCCGTTGTCGGAGCACGGGTTCCCTGTCGAGACGTTCTCGGTCGTACTAGTGTCTTTTTGAGACCTGCAACCCCGAAGTGACTTGCACCATTCAAAAACTAGGGAGTGGTGCCGACAATGACGGGACTCCAGAACTCGTGAACAGAGAGACAATGATGAAGCTTGTCCCATCCAGACCAGCGCCATCCTATACCGTCAGCTTCGTGGATAAGAATCAGGAAGTTGCTGGGATATAACTCCTAACCTGTTCCGGTGCCTGAATTAATGATATAGTATGTCAAGAGTTGACTGCAGATGCTCTTGCCAGTGATACTCGTGGGGCCAAACACCAATCCCCCAACGCCCTGTCAAATACCACTGCCCATTATCGCCCGGTTTCCTCGTATGATGACAGCAACATTTCCAACATATATTGGAAATCCGGCCGGTCGCAAATTTCCCGTACACTTAGGAAAGTGATCATAAGTTGTCTGCGGACCTCTTGGTAGCTTCGGATTCCGAGACTGCTCGTACATGAATACTTGGCTGTGGGGAAGTTTCGGCTGTTTGTTTTTCACACGAAAACAGGATTACGTCAAGCGATCCCCGTTGGCTCAAGAAACTACCTGAATATACTGGGCTTCTAGCAACAGCGGACGGAGCTAACGGCGCTCACAAGCGCTGAGGAAAACTCTGCAGGTCACGTCCCCAGTCCAGCTGTAAGAGAAGACTGCTGAACCAACGATGACCATCTGTTCAGCTAACGACTGGTGAGCCCAATACGTTCATCGGCATTCTCCTACATTCTGGATGCCATCAATTCCTCAGTGAACGGCACCATTGGTCAACCGTCGATGACCTGGGAATAGAAGCAGTGCAAGGCGCCATGAAACGACAGAGTCGTCTGAAGCTGAAGGCGTATGTCCACTTCCAGAACAATGAGAACGCCTCAAACGGTGGGACAGATTCCAGTGAGCGCACGGGTTCGTGGATCAGCGGCGCATGATACACAACTACAACTACAACTACAACTACAACTACAACTACAACAAGTTCACGGGTGGCGTCGACGAGTGTGACTGGTGTGCGGCAAGTGCAGCACCAGCATCGGTGGGAAGAAGTGGTGTTGGTGTCCCTTCACACGGGTGCTGGACATGGAGGTGCTGGACGACTGGACCCTACACGGCCATCCAGTGGACGGCCCGCTGAGCATGCTGGAATACCGGAGGAAAATCGCTGCCGCCTACCTGAGACTGCCTGGATTCGGACCTGTGCCAGCGCTATCGTCATCCAGGGCTATCCCGGACATACGGTACGACCCGGCGGACCACTTCATCGGCATGGCCGACAAGCAGCGGCGCTGTCAAGGACCGGCATGCACCGGCAAGCCTCGCTCGTGCTACGACACGTGTTGTGCCGTGCCTTGTATCCCCTGCGTTAAGCCGTACACAACAGGCAGTGCCTAGTCGGTGGTAGTGCCAAGAAGTACTCGGCTTTTCTCAGCGCCCTTGTGTGTAGTTGATCACACGGCTTGTTTCACTGCGACCGTAGCTGCGATTTAAGTGGCCGAGATGGTACTCGCCTACAGTATCCACTGTTTGCCGCCGGGCAGTATGTGTTTTGTTCCCTGAAGTGTCGGTAATACACACTATGTTGTGATTATTTATCAGTGGCATCAGTGTTTTCACCACTAATTGGACAAATTTGACGTGTCTAAGCTAATATCAGTCAAAGGATCTCAGCACGACCAACGTTCTTATCTCTTATGTGTGTAACGATGCGCACATGCCAATGCAAATGTATACCAGGATGCATGTATGAACACATGCATTCATGCAACCATTTAATGCACTGAGGTATTGCAAGCAGTAGAGAGGTAGGTAGGGGTAATACATGGGCAAGTGGCACCATCCAAGCAGATTCCACTACTTATCTAGCTGCAGGCAATCTCTCCCAGTTCTAAAGACATCAAGGTATGGGAAAACCCCCAGCATAGTAGAAGTAGGTACAGTACCCTTGTTTTTACATTACATATTCTAGGATTCAGCAGTCTTATATCAGCTGGTATAACTATATTGGCATTATGAGCCACACTGTAAAGTTGTCTCTCAAGGTATGGTAGTGTATGAGCATCCGCCTGACATGTGTAAATTTGTCCATAAAATGCTCCGCTAGTAATGTTTTTCCTCACTGTATGAAACGACGCATAGCCCGTCTACCCAGTCTCCTCCCTAACAGGACCACTTATGAGACATTTAATATTTTCTTCGAAAACGTACGGTATCCCTGATGTATTATGGGATGTGCACCCTACGTATATATTGGGTCTTCATATATGTGATAGGTAATCATGAATTACGGTGAAAATAATCAGAAAGCAGCATTGAGATATGCAAAGTTACAGCTGATGATCATTACAGCTAATGATCATTCTGAATTGCAAAGTAAAGTAAATGAAGTAATACCCAAAATAATTGCATGGTTTCATACCAACAGATTATCTGTTAATGCTGAGAAGAGTGGATATCAAAAAAAAATTCCAGGAAACCATGTGATGACCTTCATATCAAAATAAATACTTCCAATATTGCAAGGCATAGCTGTAAAAAAATATTTAGGTGTATTTATTGATGAAGGCATGACATGGAAAGGCCATATAAATGCCATCTCTTCAAAACTTAGCAGGAATATTGGAATTATAGGCAAGTCTAGGTACTTTTTATCAACTTGACAATTGCTTCTTCTGTATAATTATTTAATATTGCCATGTCTAAATTACTGTGCTGTTGTCTGGGGAAGTACATACCGCTCTAGGCTCGACAAGATTATTAAGCTACAGAAGTGTGTTATTAGGATTGTTGATAAGAAACCTTACTTAAAGACATAAAAGATTAGTGCAACTATGAGCCACAAGGGCCCTTCTTGGTTGACTGTACACGAACCAGTTGCCCACCAAATGTGTCAATCAGCCCTCCCGTAATACTGAAAAGCAAGCCCTCATTCTTATAATGATTGTCTATGCTGTTTTTAAAGATGTTCAATGTGTCTGCTACTGACAATGTTTTCTGGCAGCTGGTTCCAGTGTTCTACTACCCTGTTGGCGAAGAAAGTTTGCCTTAACCTTGTTCTGCTGTGGTTAACTTTAATTTTGAATTTATGACCTCTAATTGCATTATTTCTGTTCAATTCAAACATTTCCCCAAGGTATCCCCTCTCCAGACCATGGACGAATTTAAAAACCTCGATGAGATCTCCTCTCAGCCTTCTATATCTAAGTGAAAACATATTCAATTTCTTCAATCTTTCCTCATATGCCAGGTTGCTTATACCATTAATCATTTTTGTAGCCCTCTTTTGTACTCTCTAAAAGCCAACAATCTTTTTCATAGCTAGGAGACCAAGCTTGGATGCAGTATTTCAAATGTGGCCTGACGTATGCACAGTAAAGCTTCCTGATCACTTCCTCACTTCGTATGATACATTCCTATTTATTTCCCCGATCATTCTCAGATCATAGTTGATGAACATGTCTAGGTTTTCTAAATCAATCATTACCAGCACCTCTTTCTAATATGTTTCAACTTCATGAACAAGGTGGCCTCAGAGTTAGACAGCACATTGAAATACCCTTTTCTGATATAAATTATAGAATGTTTTCATTATCCTTTATTGCACCAAAAGCCTGGAATAAAATAATCTGCTCTCACTTCCACAGGATTGACGATGTACCTAGGAGTAAAATAATCTTGAAGAAACATATCAGACAATACCTTACTAGAAAACATGAACTTCTTCAATGAATGTTGGTAATGTTAATGTGCTATGCATGTGATCTGGTATCATTTGGACATTTTCGTTTGAGAATCATGTTTTCTTTTCTTTCTTCTTCTTCGTAGTTGGTTCGTCCTTTCTCCTTAGTGTAGTAGTAGTTTAGGAAATGCATATGCAAGATTATGGTTTTGTATTATTTCCCCATTAACACCTATAGCAGTTATTTTCCTGGAGCCCTGGAAGACTTTACTAGCACTGCTAATTGTCTGAGAGGACTTCAGGGACATCTTTTACTAATATCTGGTGGCGGGATCTGTCCAGCAAGAAACAGGAGCGGGGAGTGGTGTGACTGCCTTGATTTGCTTACCATGGCCTACCTCTCACCATTGGAATTTAACGTAATTAGGTTGCACGGGTATGGAAGGGCACTCCTGCCTACCTATTAATGGGTAGGGGAATTAAAAAAAGGTATTATGGGCATATTGGAGCATTTGTCTAAATTGTTCTTAGATCTGAATAAGGTGCCATAATTCTGTGAATCATCAACACATTGATTATCATTGATGAACAAATTGCGGTGCGTAGGGAGAAGTAAATTTTAACCTTCATGTTGGAAGAAACATTGCACTTAAATCAGCCGAGGGGAAATCATGCTCGGCCCGGAGCAAACAATGCCTACGAGGACCAGTCGGAACACTGTCGGCTGCCGGTGACTGTTCTCCCTGATTCACGTGTTCTGCCTCTTCGTCTGCTGGTGTTGACTGTCGGTGTATTCTCCTGAGAAGGAGAGCAAGGGGCGATCCGACGGCGGTTTCCAAGTCGTGGGTCTTCACAAATTACATATACGAACTGAGTTATTAGTTTTCGCCGCTCTTTGTCAATGCTGGCTGCACTTCGTGTACTGAGTTGAGTAAACCGATTGTTACTCTCGTATCATTCCAGAGCCCAGTGTTTTCGGAATTGGGCGTGTCTCTTGATTCGAAGCATGCATCTCGTCGCTTCCCAGCAACCCCTTCCCCCCATCCCCGCCGGTCCGCGGAATCCACCTTTGCGTGATAGGCAGCGCCCCCCCCTCCTCCAACTGCAGCCTTGGCGGTGAGAGGTGTGGGCGGGCCGGTGAGGTGTCAGCCTGACTTCCCAACGGCTTGCTAGGATATCACCCGGACCGCTTCATATATCGCTTTGAGATGTGGCGTAGGGGCGGGGATGGCCGAGGGTTAAGGTGTTGGGCTCTGGTACCGAAGGTCCCGGGTTCGACACTCGCGCCGCTCGGGACATGTGTTAGGCAAAGTATATGAGCATGTCCTTCAGGGAAACTAGGAAATGGGGTGGGGATGGATGAAATTGCATTGCCAACTCAGGAATATTCCAATAGTGTCAGCCAAGGCAATAGAACCTCAAAGTCTGCAAATAGGGACAGCAGCAACTCAAGGGGACAGAGTTATAGTTCATCTAGTGATAAAAGAACTCCTCAATATGAAAAAAGCCAAAGGTGGTTATGGAGCATTTGTTAAGTGTATGATGTTTAATGCTCAGAGTATCCGTTCCAAATTTGATGAGTTCAAGTGTTATGTTGCTGAGGAGGAACCGGATTTTGTTTGCATTACGGAGGCATGGGTCAGTGAAGGATATTTTGGAGATAACTTACAGGACTATGAGATCCAGGGATACAATATGTTTTCGTGCAATAGGGGTCCAGCAATGAAAGGGGTGGTGTAATGCTCTATGTGAATAGCTTATTCAGTTCTCAAAAAGTAGCAGGTGGGGATAAAAATGTGTCTGTGGAGTCCATTTGGCTTGATGTCACTGTGGGAAAAGGCAACAGCAATACTCTTAGGATAGGAGCTTTCTACCGATCAGGAACCCTGCCACATTCTCAGCAACTGGAGCTTGACAAGGTGATTTGTGAGGAAATCAGTAGAAACTTTAAGAGGAAGTGCCTTATTCTCGGTGACTTTAATCTAAAAGGTTATGAAAATGCTGGTGTTGGCTCCCCATCATGCAAAATGTTCAGGAAATGCCTTGAAGAGGACCTGTTCTTACACCAGTTTGTATCGGAACCTGCCAGGCATGGTTCATTCTTGGACCTTGTATTCTCGGATTTAAGTGACTTGGTTCAAGACTTGACTGTAGGCGAAACTCTGGGAAAAAGTGACCATAACATAGTTAGATTCAAGGCACATGTAGGGGAAATTATCAAGGATAATTTGGTAAAGGTTCCAAATTTCAACAGAGCAGACTTTAACGGCATGAGAGCGGCTTTAAGTGCCATCAGATGGGAAGAAGAATTCTCCAATTTAAATGCCTGTGAAATGTGGGAAAAGTTCAAATCTTACTTAAAGGAAACTCAGATTAGACATGTCCCCCAAAAGCAAAGACGCAAAAGAAGGGTAGGAAAGCCAGCATGGCTTACACCAGACGTGATAAAAGCAATTAGGGCTAAGAAAACTGCATTTAGAGTTTTTAAAGAAGCCTCAAATGTCATTAATCTAAAGGCGTATCGAAAAGCTAGAGACACTGTGAAGCAAAAAACCAGAGCAGCAAAGCGAGCAAAGGAACTGGATTTAGCTAGAAACTGTAATGGGGACAGTAAAAAGTTCTTTAGTTTCTACAAGCTGAGTAAAGTTTCTAGCACAATTGGTCCACTGGAAGTAAACGGGACTACATTGGGTGAGGATAGTGAGATGGTTGAGGAGCTGAGCAAGCAGTTCAAATCAGTGTTTACATTGGAAGATATGACCAATCTGCCGACCGTACACCATAGTTCAGTTACATGGGATCTGACAAATGATGTTGATTTCATTGGTAGTGATGTTGTTTACAATCATATCAGGAAAATAAAGCCAAATAAGGCAGCAGGACCTGATGATATTTATGCTAGGGTGTTGCGGGAAACTGAAAAGGAACTGGCATTTCCACTTAGTATAATATTTTGTAGATCAGTTTCACATAATGAAATTCCAACCGATTGGAAAAGGGCAAATGTAGTTCCTATTTTCAAGAAAGGAGAAAGAGGGAAAGTTGAAAACTATAGGCCAATAAGTCTCACATCCCTAGTCTGCAAGGTACTGAATCAATTATCAAGGATAGAATAGTTAGTTATCTGGAAGGTAGCAGATTGATTCAAGATACTCAACATGGATTTAGAAAAGGACGATCGTGTCTCACAAACCTCTTGGACTTTTTGAACTTCGCCACAGAACAATTTGATCAGGGAAATCAGGTTGATGTAGCATATCTTGACTTTAGTAAGGCCTTTGACAAGGTACCCCATAAACGGTTAATGATACAGCTTCAGTCCCATGGTATTGCAGGTAGCATCTTAAAATGGATAGAGTTGTGGCTTTCAGATAGACAGCAAAGAGTGATGCTAAATGGTACAAAGTCATCATGGCAAAATGTTCTTAGTGGAGTCCCCCAGGGGTCAGTACTAGGGCCATTACTGTTCATTATATTTGTAAATAACATTGAAAGTGGCCTAAGCAGTAAAGTTTTGAAATTTGCAGATGATTTGAAGGTCTTTAGGACAATAACAGGTCAGGATGAGCATATCTCGCTGCAAAAAGACTTAGACGAACTTGTGAAGTGGTCCGAAGAATGGCAAATGAAATTTAACTTTGATAAGTGCAAAATCATGCATGTAGGTAAGCAGCATATGAAGGCTCCATACTTGATGGGTGGCCAAGTGCTATCAGTGACTCAACAGGAGAAGGATTTAGGTGTTATTCTAAACACAAAATTGGGGGCATCAGAACAGACCAAGGAAGCCAGGAAGAAGGCACTGAGAATGCTCGGGGCAATAAATAGGAATGTATCATACAGAAGTGAGGAAGTGATCAGGAAGCTTTACTGTGCATATGTCAGGCCACATTTGGAATACTGCATCCAAGCTTGGTCTCCTAGCTATGAAAAGATTGTTGGCTTTTAGAGAGTACAAAAGAGGGCTACAAAAATGGTTAATGGCATAAGCAACCTGGCATATGAGGAAAGATTGAAGAAATTGAATATGTTTTCACTTAGATATAGAAGGCTGAGAGGAGATCTCATCGAGGTCTTTAAATTTGTCAATGGTCTGGAGAGGGGATACCTTGGGGAAATGTTTGAATTTAACAGAAATGATGCAATTAGAGGTCATAAATTCAAAATTAAAATTAACCACAGCAGAACAAGGTTAAGGCAAACTTTCTTCACCAACAGGGTAGTGGAACACTGGAACCAGCTGCCAGAAAACATCGTCAGTAGCAGCACATTGAACATCTTTAAAAACAGCATAGACAATCATTATAAGAATAGAGGGCTTGCTTTTCAGTATTACAGGGAGGGCTGATTGGCAGATTTGGTGGGCAACTGGTTCAGTGTACAGAGTGCAACCAAGAAGGGCCCTTGTGGCTCAGAGTTGCACTAATCTTTTATGTCTTTATGTCTTTATGACATTTCCCAGTCCCGCGGCCCACCGGCGGAACAGCGTGGGCGGCGCCATTAGCCGTGAAGTGCATAAAGTGCGCCGTGAACCACCCAATAAACAAACGAGATGTGGCGTACCTCCCGGCAATTGAAGAGCACACACGCCTTCGAAAATGAACACGAGCTTCATTGGGGGCGTGGTGTTGAATTCCGGGCGTGGTCCCGCCTTCGTGTCAATACGGTTTTTGGATATATGTTGAAATATTCATTGCGAACAAACTGTAAAAGATTTCGTCGAAAAGTCGGCAGGAGTGCACCGACGAATGCAGGCGAATGATCAGCAGGTACGAATGACTATGGTAGGCAGCAGTAAGTTAAGGTAGCAGTAAAGGTAAGTTAGCAGCAAGTTAATTCGCCAAGAGAAGCGAAGATTTAAACTCACATTAGTTTTCTGTATCTTTCTGTCATAAGTTGGCATTTTTGGAAACCTAACGCATATAAAAGAGTAGCTTTCCATGCTTCAAGTCAGTAGTAGGTCCGGTGATTGAAATATTACCTGGGACTTTTGAAGAGAATGTGCACCGCAGTCGCTCTGGATGCTCAGGATACGATTACTGCGAAGTAACAATGATGAAGCTACTTCGTGACGTCACACACCGATGTCGGTTCTGACGTCAGTAAGATATCAAAATTGGATTTTGGAACGTTGACTTGTCGATCCTTCAGAAGTTTCAGCAGTGTTTCCTATAAATTTCTTGGAAATTATGAAATTGAGAACTAATTTCGCTCTATGTTGATTTCAGGTATTGGCTATTCTTGAGCAAATTTTACTTTGAAAGGTCAGCTGCATTAGTTCATGACAAACTTCCTGGTACATGAATTTGGCCTAATCGATGACATTGACCTTTGTACGTGCCATAACATTGGACTAAGCCTCAGTTTGCAAGGTCACCTTGAAGCACACAGTTGTATTTGTCGCATGGTCAAGGTCTGGAAGGGTAGTTTTCAGCGCCGACCTGGCGACTAACTGCACCTCGGTATTGGCCTGTTTGACCGAAATAAGCAACCAAAAGAGGCGGACAAGCCGCGCCAATGGAAGAGTGCCGTGTTGTCGCTTGCCGAATCTCTATGTTCCAGTTCAGAACAAAAGGTAGCGGGGAGGAGGGAGGCGAAATGAACCCCCGCGCGCCTTGGGAAGCCTCCAGAATCCTCGAGAAGGGCGTCGAGAGGCGAGAGTGCTGCGCGCACCGCTAGAAACAGGATCTTATCGGTCGCGTGCCGCTGTGACGTCAGCACTGCGGACCGGCGGAGCTTCCGCCGCCGCCGCCGCCGCCACCGCCGCCGCCGCCGCCGCCGCCGCCGCCGCCGCCGCCGCCGGGCGTCGGCCGGTGAAAGTGCGGCGGCGCCACGCACGCGCAGCCGTGTCCGGGTCAGTGTAGGTCAAGGCCACGGCGTCTGTCCACCAGCCGGCGGCCGGCGCCAGCTGGCTGTGACCATGGTGGGCACGTCTCCCGCCGGTACCGATCAGGTTACACTTTCGCCGAGTCCCAGGCACGCGACGAGGGGAGCAGCGATTTTGGCGGGAGCTACATCTGATAGCCTATACGGTTGGTTGCGCTTTCGGCTTCGGTTTTTGACTGCCCAGGTCTTTGCTCTTAGCATCGACTTTGGACTCGACAACATGAGAAGGCCATATTCGAAGCTACAATGTATGGAGGCAGTAATAAACCGCAATGTTCGTGAATGACGCATTCATGAAGACATGAGGACAGGGGTGTCGATTTGTATCCCTTTGTGAGGACCATGTGCTGTTTTTATGCTGATAAGAAAACTAAAGAAAGAAAAAAGAAAAACACCATCCTACATATACAAATTTAGTTGATATTAACAAGAATATTTTGCACTGTAAAGAAACAGATTAGGCTTAGATAGTGGACTTCCCAACCATGAACTCGTGCGCGTGCTGCTGCACTGGGTACGCCTCTGCGGTGGCGTCCCCGGAGCTATTCGGTGGTGACCTCGGTCGCCTTGGTGGAGGAGCGGAGGTCGGACTCAGGACGCGATGGCGCGAGGTGGTCGGTGCGGTGCGCTGTCCGGCTGCGCCCGGCCGTGACAGATCTCACGATTGTGTAGCGAATACAGGAGCTGAAGCCCGGAGTCGTCGATCGGAGCCCTAAGCATCGGAGCCTTACAGATGTGTCTGTGATCTGTGATCTATGTCTGTCGGTGATGTACGAGTATGTGATGTCTGTGTCTGTGTTCTGTGTCTGTCGGTGATGTGTGTGTGTGTGTGATGTCTGCGTCTGTGCTCTGTGTCCGTCGGCGTCGTATGTATGTGATGTCCGTGTCTGTGTTCTGTGTCTGTCGGTGATGTACGAGTATGTGATGTCTGTGTCTGTGTTCTGTGTCCGTCGGCGTCGTATGTATGTGATGTCCGTGTCTGTGTTCTGTGTCTGTCGGTGATGTACGAGTATGTGATGTCTGTGTCTGTGTTCTGTGTCCGTCGGCGTCGTATGTATGTGATGTCCGTGTCTGTGTTCTGTGTCTGTCGGTGATGTACGAGTATGTGATGTCTGTGTCTGTGTTCTGTGTCCGTCGGCGTCGTATGTATGTGATGTCCGTGTCTGTGTTCTGTGGTCTGTGCCATTCGGTGGTGCACGTGCTGTTTGCGTTTGTGATCTGTGACGTGTGTCCGTTGGTGTCCGTCTGTCTGTGATCTGTGACGTGGGTCCGTCGGTGTCCGTCTATGCGTGGTCTGTGACGTGTGTCCGTCGGTGTCGGTGTATGTCTGTGATCCCGCGTCGAAGGATCGCAGCTCATTTGAATGGTAAACATCGCCAGCCCGCGTATACGCGGGATCCTCGTGGTGAGAAGTGAGTGTTTAGGAGCGACGGCTTAGGTTTATTGCAAGAAAGGAGACTGATCAGTATTTTCAGAATAAGAACACATTGTATGGTGCGTTCGCGGAAAGGTGAAAAATGTGCCGTGTAAACCGCCAAAATCCACGTCACACATCGTCTGACTGTCGGGTTAGTGTAATGTGGAGTTATCAGAGACGTGTTGTGTATATCCTATAGCAGCTTCGTGAGTCTCCCGGCGCGTGTCATGAAAGCCTCGGTGAGTTTCCCTCTAGAGCCCGTCAGCGTCACACTGATCTTGCGATGGTTTCGTGAGTCTGTCCTGGACAGCTTCGAGAGTGTCTCTGTACTTCCCTGTAGAGTTCCGCAAATCATCCACGTGCGCACCAGGATGGTCTGAGAGCTGCGTGGTGCAGGTGTGGCCTGTGCCACACCAATGCTGCTGAGATGATGAGACAAATGAGAGACGAGACCTCTACTGCAAAACATGATGTCAGAATTGCAGTTATCCTCACCAATTTCGACTGCGACATTCGACTCCACCAAACGCCACGACACCACTCGTGTGCATCGTGACGTGTCCGTGACGTGTCCGTGATTTCGCCGCGCCAGCTCCGTGAGTCTGGACACATTCGCGGCTCTGTTAGTCACGTGCCGTGACAGCCGCTCCAGATGCGGGTCACGTGACGGGCGGCCACGCCCACTCCCATCGTCGATCACCGCCTGTGAAGAGCCGGCCACTCCAGAACACACCGCCCGGGGCGTCGTCAGGGGCGGCGTCAGAGGTCAGGTCAGGTCAGGTCAGGGTCAGGTTCGGCGTCAGGGGTGAATCATAGGTCAGGGTTCGCCGCCTCAGAGGTGGTGTCAGTGGTGCGGTCATGGTCAGGGTTGGCGTCAAGGGTGAAGTCAGGGGTGAGGTCTGGGCCAATGTCAACGTACGTGGTGGCAACAGGGGTGAGGTCAATGCCATGGTCATGGTCAGGGGTGGGATCAGGGTCAGGGGCGGAGCCAAGGGTGAGGTCAGGGTCATGGTCAGGCTCAGGGTTAGGGTCAGGGGTGGCGTCAGTGTCCGTGTGGCTTTAATGTGAAATGCTTCAATTTGAAGGAGGGCGTGGCGCTCCGACGACCACAACGACCACGCGATCACGCGACCACGTGATCGACCACAATGATCACGCGACACCGTGTGCTCACACCCGAGTCATGCCTCACAACCCAAACAAACACCCGAGTCATGCCTCACAACCCAAACAAACACACCCGCTCTTCATCCTTACATCAGCATATAGCACGGCCTGATTATTGAGTCACTGGGCCATGCCGGTACGCCGCCCTGTGCGGTGGTGCGTGGGCGCGAAGCTCCCTGATGTCATGGTCGCCACGATGCACCCTCCGGGCTCGGTCCGCCGAACTGGCGGCCAGCTGGCCATTTTCCGGCGGGTGGCGACGGGGCGGCGCCGCCTCGCTTCCTGGCCGGACCACGTGACCGGGCGTGACGTCACAGACGCAGCCGTCTGCACGCCGGCGTCTGTGACGTCAGCTCGGCTGTCCGGACCTGGAGACGCACGTGGGCAGCGAGCGGCCGACTCGAGTTTGGCCGAGGCGCCGGACCTTTTATGCCGTGCGTCAAGAGCGGAGGTGCAGCTAAGGTGGGGGTGCAGCGTCAAGAGCGGAGGTGCAGCTGAGGTGGGGGTGCAGCGTCAAGAGCGGAGGTGCAGCTGAGGTGGGGGTGCAGCGTCAAGAGCGGAGGTGCAGCTGAGGTGGGGGTGCAGCGTCAAGAGCGGAGGTGCAGCTGAGGTGGGGGTGCAGCGTCGAGAGCGGAGGTGCAGCTGAGGTGGGGGTGCAGCGTCGAGAGCGGAGGTGCAGCTAAGGTGGGGGTGCAGCGTCGAGAGCGGAGGTGCAGCTGAGGTGGGGGTGCAGCGTTAAGAGCGGAGGTGCAGCTGAGGTGGGGGTGCAGCGTCAAGAGCGGAGGTGCAGCTGAGGTGGGGGTGCAGCGTCGAGAGCGGAGGTGCAGCTGAGGTGGGGGTGCAGCGTCGAGAGCGGAGGTGCAGCTAAGGTGGGGGTGCAGCGTCAAGAGCGGAGGTGCAGCTGAGGTGGGGTGCAGCGTCAAGAGCGAGGTGCAGCTGAGGTGGGGGTGCAGCGTCGAGAGCGGAGGTGCAGCTGAGGTGGGGGGTGCAGCGTCGAGAGCGGAGGTGCAGCTAAGGTGGGGGTGCAGCGTCAAGAGCGGAGGTGCAGCTGAGGTGGGGGTGCAGCGTCAAGAGCGGAGGTGCAGCTGAGGTGGGGGTGCAGCGTCAAGAGCGGAGGTGCAGCGTCAAGAGCGGAGGTGCAGCTAAGGTGGGGGAGCCCGTACCCTACACATGAAAACAAAAACACACTGAATCACGCAAAACATTTTGGGATTTTACCATTTCCATCAGGACATTATTCGGCGCGCTTCGCACACCTAAAGTGGTATCAGAAAAATTGTTATTTTTGGAGGTCGAATCCCCTTAAGAAAATTATCGCTGCGACAATGGTTGGAAGCATCGACGCATGCATCATCTATGGTCACATCTGTTGTCACATATTTCATGTAACGGTAGCACTAATTTGTAATACCTTGCCAATGCAATTTATCAGATAGAACTACATTGACATTAATATGTAGATGTTGTCAAATGGTTGATTTATTGATTATTTGGGCTTTGGGGCGCATCAACGGGTACTGGTTATGTAGCGCCCATTTGTCAAATGGTGGTCATGATGACATACATAAGGACAGGTAGACGCTGCATACCTGGGGTGATGTCCCACAGTCTCGACGAGATGTGCTGGAAGGTGCACAAGTTCCCAGTCCAGCCACAAGCGCGTGAGCAAGGCTTGCGTGTGCGCCGAAGCAGTAGTGATGGTGAAAGCCAAGGCAATTATCACTCGGCTGCCTAACGCCAGACTCCATGGTTCGAGGCGGATGATTTGTCGCGGTACGAGGTCCAGATGGTGAACCAGCCCTCATGGTGCGGGGTGGACTATCTGTCGCGGTAAAAGGTTCTGGTGGACGACCAGCCCTCATGGCGCGGGGTGGACTATCTGTCGCGGGAAAAGGTTCTGGTGGACGACCAGCCCTCATGGCGCGGGGTGGACTATCTGTCGCGGTAAAAGGTTCTGGTGGACGACCAGCCCTCATGGCGCGGGGTGGACTATCTGTCGCGGTAAAAGGTTCTGGTGGACGACCAGCCCTCATGGCGCGGGGTGGACTATCTGTCGCGGTAAAAGGTTCTGGTGGACGACCAGCCCTCATGGCGCGGTGGACTATCTGTCGCGGTAAAAGGTTCTGGTGGACGACCAGCCCTCATGGCGCGGGGTGGACTATCTGTCGCGGTATTGTAAGGTCAGCCCTCTGGTGCGGGGTGGTTATCTGTCGCGGTAAAGGTCTGGTAAGCCCTCTGGCGGGGTGGCTTCTGTCTAGGTCTGTAGCAGCCCTTGGCCGGGGTGTTTTTTCTTCTTGGTTTGGTTTGGTGCCCTTGGGGTTATTTTTTGCGGTAAAGGTCTTAGCTGGCGCGGGGTGTTTTTGTCGCGGTAAGGTCCTGGTGAGGTCAGCCCTTGGGGGGGGTTATCTGTGCGGTAGAAGGTCCTGGTAGAGGCAGCCCTGGGTTCCGTAAAGGAAGGGCTTGGTGCGGGGTGGACTATCTGTCGCGGTAGAAGGTCCTGGTAGAGGTCCAGCCCTCATGGTGCGGGGAGGATTATCTGTCGCGGTAGAAGGTCCTGGTAGAGGTCCAGCCCTCATGGTGCGGGGCGGATTATCTGTCGCGGTAGAAGGTCCTGGTAGAGGTCCAGCCCTCATGCTTGCGCCACACCTCTAAAGAGACCTCCATGGGCCTAACGTCGAGCCATTCGGTGGCGACTGGCCGACGGAGGCGGCAGTGAGTTGATCGTCAGCACACAGCGGTCGTGATGCTTTATCGAGCAACACGGTCGTGATCGCTTTGATCGTCAGCACACAGCGGTCGCGGTCGCTTTGATCGTCAGCACACAGCGGTCAGCAGCGAGTTGATCGTCAGCACACAGCGGTCAGCGGCGAGTTGATCGTCAGCACACAGCGGTCAGCAGCGAGTTGATCGTCAGCACACAGCGGTCAGCGGCGAGTTGATCGTCAGCACACAGCGGTCGTGAGCGAGCGAGTCGTGATCGCTTTGATCGTCAGCACACAGCGGTCGTGGTCGAGTTGATCGTCAGCACACAGCGGTCAGCGGCGAGTTGATCGTCAGCACACAGCGGTCGTGTGCTGACGGATCGCTTTGTACTCGTCGTTTATAGGAGATGTAGATGCTCGCTGTAGTGCTCGTACGCTGTGCTTGTTTATAGACGAAGGCAACTGAAAAGGCTAGGAGAAGGCTGAGAAAGCTGAGAAAACTAGCACATGATGTTGATGCGACGCTGGACGGCGCTTCTGGAGACCACCGTCTTACGATCATCAGTTTACATGAGCCGAAGAAAATATGCCCCTAGCACCGCAGCGTCGCATTTTATTTTCCACGAAAACGTTTGTCAAACGATAGCTAACTTGTGGGCGCTAACTGACCAAACCCGGTCGATGCGCCCTAAAACTCAAATAACCAACCAACCAACGATAGCTAACTTGGAACGCGGCGCCGGCTGGAATCCTTCTCCCAAGAAGGATTTAGATGATGTGAACATATTTCGTTTGGAATATCGCTTAAATATGAACGCGCCACGTCTCTGTGCCATTGTTGCCTGCTTCTGTCTGCAGTGGCGACCGTGAGCACCGGTTTTCGCCAATAGCCAGGAGCATATGTTGTAGCGGGTGAGATGCTATGACAATGATGTCATGTTCAGTGGCGTGGCCAGGATTTGGTCCATGGGAGGCGTATACCTGAAGACGGTCCCGCTACCTACTTTTCTGACACACACTTTTCCGAAACTCCTCGGATTTCGGGTACTCTGCTTCCAAAGGCCACGCGAAGAGTCCGCGACAAGGGAGAGTGGCACTCCTGGACAAAAACCAATGCAAAGGTTTTGCACTTGCCCACGAGCAAGGACGGTTCGCATGTACGCTCCCCCACCCGCCCCCCACCCCAGTCCCACCCGGGTAAGCAGGTTATTTTCGTCGCGTTTATGTCTGAGCACGTGGTGCTCTGTTCGACTACAACAGCCACGAGCTGCGTATCGGCACCTGTGAGGTCACGTGAGGTGTGGGGGGGGGGGGGGCAGCTTCCAAATCGGGCTGGTATAAACAGGACGGTGCCCGCCAGCCTGTATATGCGGCGCGAGAACTGTTGATGGCTGCTTACTGTGAGGGACTTCAGAGAAGAAGAAAAACGAGGACGGCGTTTACGCCAAGTCCGGGAAGAGAGGTGGAATCGGTTTGTTTATTTTCCTGTCTCTTGAATGGGCCGTCAGGTGTGGCTCCTGACCCGTGATAGTGGTTGACCTTTGCCCTTGCTTTCGGTTCGCCCCAACGTTCCCATAATCACTCAATTAATCTGACCCGTATGATCAGAGGTGAAGATCCCTGGAGTGTAGGTGTCAAAAGCCCGCCTGAGCTCGGAATCGGCCGCTCCAGGGTTGGGGGCGGGGGGGGGGGGGCGGGGGGGGGGCGTCAGGGAACGTCCAGCAATTTCGTGGAGTGTTCGATGTTTCAGGAAGGCATTGCAACAGCAGCGCAACGTAGGTGGCAAGTAGGTGTTTATTAGCTTTGGACACCAGTGCAATTTTCCAGGGTCTTCGAAAAGGTTCAAATGGTGCCTTTGCATGGCCTTGTGGTCTCCAAGTGGTGATTTTTCATGCATCTCCATAGGCACTAACGTTGTGTTTCTGAACGTTACTTGGCGAACCTTGTCGAAGCTTCAGCTGGTTGATCGTCCTGTATATTGCTATTAGCAGCGGTATTGCTGGCAGTCCAAAAGGCTTTCGTTGATTCGGGTGGCGCTTTCGTCTTCACGTATGTTCCTATTAAGAATTGTTTGGCAAAATATCCAGGAAAACACAGTTATGCGTCACTGCTCCGAAATGTAAAAATCCCTGCGCTTGTGTAGGGAGTGCTAAAATAATGATATCTGCAAACCCAGTTTTGAAGCAATTGCAGGCATATGACTGTTCCAGTCGTGCGTGTTTTGAAAGGTACCTAGTTTGGTGACACCGATATCAACGAAAATGATGCAAACACCTTTGCTATAAACTGTTACTGTATAGCATAGCATATCAGGCACTCCCTTCACCTGGAATAGTGCTACGGGATGTTCTTTATCACGATCCCGGATCCGTTATAGTAAGCAAAAGTATAATATACGGATGGGATGCGGTTAGAAACGAGAGACGAAGGCTTCACAAACATCCACGAGAAACATGCTGTCGATACTTCTTTGGAAAGGATGTCGATTCAGTGTTCAGTAATTGGTATATCCCACCCTATTTCGTGAATAATTCTTCGCTGTGTGCAGGGATGCAGTCGCATTTGAATAATATTATCAAAAAGCTCAAGAAAGGAAGCAGAACAGTTAAAATTATATCTCAAATCGTTTGTTACCGGTGAAATTAAGTGTTTCAAATTTGGCCGATCGCAAAATCACTGACCTAGATAAGAGTATATTTGGCTGGAATGGTTAAGCTGGCAGGAGTTCCTGGATGTGCGGTTCCTGAACCGACGCCGCCTCCGTCTGTCCTCACCAGAACTGGTGATGGAAGGTGGGCGGTGGGCGTTCGGGTGTAGCGTGTTGTGTCCAGCTTGCATCATTATTCAATTAATTTGAAGGTTGAAAGGTAACTGGAAGTTCGAGCCATATTAACCAATGGTCGGGGCTTAAGAAGATGTAGTTCTTTTTTGGCGGGCCAGATAAGACTGGGCTAGGTAGGCTACGTTTGGTGTTAGATAGGAAAGTAGCCGCATTTCCTTAGCCACGGCTGTTACCAGAGCTGGACCTGGAGCAGTCTAGAATCCGGAGAGATCTCTACTCTTGACTTTGATTTATGAAACGTTTAACTTCCGTGTGGAGTAGGGACCGATCTGCAGGTGAGCAATTACTCTCGGTGCAATCAGGGGGTGCACCATCAAGTGGTGCAATTGCTTGTGTCGGTCCGTTTACGTTAGAAGGACAGACACACAAGCGTAAACGAACCGACACACAAACGTAGATAAACCGACAAACAGATGCAGGCGGGCCGACAAACAAGCGTAGACAGACCCACACACAAACGCTGACGGACCGACAAACGAACGCTGACGGCCCGACACACAAGCGCGGACAAACGTACCCAAACGCATCGTGGCGTAGCAAACGCAGACAGGAAGCGGAAGCCTCCGAGTCTCCGAACTTCCGAGGTGCCGTCGCAAGGCGGGCGTATTCGCCAACTGGTTTGTGGCTTGTGCACCGCGCCGTGCATGAAGCCTGACCTCATATCGGCTCATCGCTCTCTCCACATTGTGAGGCCGCCCCGCCGATCATCTGGACCATTCAGATCTGACCCGGTCATGTCCAGTGGACGGCGCACAGTGCACAGTGCACCCGCCGACGCTCACGAGTGCACCATGCAGTAGCGCGGGCGCCGGCAGTCTCGTGCTCAGTGCACAGGTCGGGGCCAGGTCGGACCGATATCGCCAGGTGAACGGCCGGCCGAGCCGGAAGCTGCGGTCAAAAACCGGCTCCAGTAGAGCGGCCGACCTCTGGTCACGTGCCGACCGGTGTGGCCTGCTCGGTGTGTAGAGTTCATGGCTGATGTACGCGGCCGTGCCGGTCAGGCTGGGCTGATGCAGCGGGGGCTCCCTGTACAGGGGTCAACACTACACAGAACAGTGGTCAACACTACACAGAACAGGGGTCAACACTACACAGAACAGGGGTCAACACTACACGGAACAGTGGTCAACACTA
Organism: Imbricaverruca yamaguchii; assembly: GCA_034440575.1. Lineage (NCBI taxonomy): Eukaryota > Metazoa > Arthropoda > Thecostraca > Neoverrucidae > Imbricaverruca > Imbricaverruca yamaguchii. The sequence continues at coordinate 376,557 of JAOTOL010001259.1, read as the reverse complement.
CACAGAACAGGGGTCAACACTACACAGAACAGTGGTCAACACTACACAGAACAGTGGTCAACACTACACAGAACAGTGGTCAACACTACACAGAACAGTGGTCAACACTACACGGAACAGTGGTCAACACTACACAGAACAGTGGTCAACACTACACGGAACAGTGGTCAACACTACACAGAACAGTGGTCAACACTACACAGAACAGTGGTCAACACTACACAGAACAGTGGTCAACACTACACAGAACAGTGGTCAACACTACACAGAACAGTGGTCAACACTACACAGAACAGTGGTCAACACTACACAGAACAGTGGTCAACACTACACAGAACAGTGGTCAACACTACACAGAACAGTGGTCAACACTACACAGAACAGTGGTCAACACTACACAGAACAGTGGTCAACACTACACAGAACAGTGGTCAACACTACACAGAACAGTGGTCAACACTACACAGAACAGTGGTCAACACTACACAAACAGTGGTCAACACTACACAGAACAGTGGTCAACACTACACAGAACAGTGGTCAACACTACACAGAACAGTGGTCAACACTACACAGGAACAACTACACAGAACAGTGGTCAACACTACACGGAAGAAATGGTCAACACTACACGGGCAGTGGTCAATACTACACGGAACAGTGGTCAACACTACACGGAACAGTGGTCAACACTACACGGGACAGTGGTCAACACTACACAGAACAGTGGTCAACACTACACAGAACAGTGGTCAACACTACACAGAACAGTGGTCAACACTGGTCAACACTACACGGAGACAGTGGTCAACACTACACAGAACAGTGGTCAACACTACACAGAACAGTGGTCAACACTACACAGAACAGTGGTCAACACTACACAGAACAGTGGTCAACACTACCAGAACAGTGGTCAACATTACATGGAACAGTGGTCAACACTACACGGAACAGTGGGCAACACTACACAGGACAGTGGTCAACACTACACAGAACAGTGGTCAACACTACACGGAACAGTGGTCAACACTACACGGAACAGTGGTCAACACTACACAGAACAGTGGTCAACACTACACGGGACAGTGGTCAACACTACACAGGAGGAACAGTGGTCAACACTACACAGGACAGTGGTCAACACTACACAGAACAGTGGTCAACACTACAAACAGTGGTCAACACTACACGGGACAGTGGTCAACACTACACGGAACAGTGGTCAACACTACACGGGACAGTGGTCAACACTACACAGAACAGTGGTCAACACTACACAGAACAGTGGTCAACACTACACAGAACAGTGGTCAACACTACACGGAACAGTGGTCAACACTACACGGAACAGTGGTCAACACTACACAGAACAGTGGTCAACACTACACGGAACAGTGGTCAACACTACACGGAACAGTGGTCACAACACTACACAGAACAGTGGTCAACACTACACGGAACAGTGGTCAACACTACACGGAACAGTGGTCAACACTACACAGAACAGTGGTCAACACTACACGGAACAGTGGTCAACACTACACGGAACAGTGGTCAACACTACACGGAACAGTGGTCAACACTACACGGAACAGTGGTCAACACTACACGGAACAGTGGTCAACACTACACGGAACAGTGGTCAACACTACACGGAACAGTGGTCAACACTACACGGAACAGTGGTCAACACTACACGGAACAGTGGTCAACACTACACGGAACAGTGGTCAACACTACACGGAACAGTGGTCAACACTACACGGAACAGTGGTCAACACTACACGGAACAGTGGTCAAACACACGAACAGTGGTCAACACTACACGGAACAGTGGTCAACACTACACGGAACAGTGGTCAACACTACACGGAACAGTGGTCAACACTACACGGGACAGTGGTCAACACTACACAAGTTCAACACTACACGGGAACAGTGGTCAACACTACACGGAACAGTGGTCAACACTACAACGTGGTCAACACTACACAGAACAGTGGTCAACACTACACGGAACAGTGGTCAACACTACACGGAACAGTGGTCAACACTACACAGGACAGTGGTCAACACTACACAGAACAGTGGTCAACACTACACAGAACAGTGGTCAACACTACACAGAACAGTGGTCAACACTACACGGAACAGTGGTCAACACTACACGGAACAGTGGTCAACACTACACGGAACAGTGGTCAACACTACACGGGACAGTGGTCAACACTACACGGAACAGTGGTCAACACTACACGGAACAGTGGTCAACACTACACGGAACAGTGGTCAACACTACACAGAACAGTGGTCAACACTACACGGAACAGTGGTCAACACTACACGGAACAGTGGTCAACATTACATGGAACAGTGGTCAACACTACACGGAACAGTGGTCAGCACTACACGGGACAGTGGTCAACACTATACGGAACCGTGGTCAACACTACACAGAACAGTGGTCAACACTACACGAAACAGTGGTCAACACTACACGGGACAGTGGTCAACACTACACGGAACAGTGGTCAACACTACACGGAAGTGGCAGCTAACTACAGGGTGATCAGCATAATACGTGACACATACCCAACATTTTAGAACCGAAACAAGGGCCCGGCCGGTCTACCATGACAAAACCTGGTCCGGGCCAGGTAAAAATGATTTGAAGGCAGGTCAAAATACTCTCAGGTCCAATCAAAATGCTCTGAACTCCGGTCATAATGGCCCGATGTCCGTTTAAAATGTTCTGAAGCCTAGTTATAGTGTTCAGAAAACCGCACAAAAGGTCTGTTCTGTAGGGAATATTTTTGGGGGTTATACGTTAGTACAACTTTTTCATTTTCTTTGTTAGATTAAGGTCATGTAGGTGGCATTATGGTTATGAGGTAAGTCATCTTTGAATACCTCGTTCACTCCGAAAACACGACTTAAGAATGAACCTGTTTTATGAATGCATTCTTCTTGTGCTGACGCACGTCGTGACATACACCCAACAAGATGGCAGGCAGGCCAAACGACCCCTGAAGCACATTGTTATTGCACATTACTTGCAATCCTCAATTTAAGAGAACAACCAAATTATTCTGACTTGTATCTTTTCCGCCCTGTCCAATAATCTGCAAAGTGGTTCACCATGTATCCAATAATCATATCATATCACTGCCAAATTCAGTAAACCAAACCGTAGTATTCTTTGGTGTTCAAACGTCATCATAATTTATTTTATCATTAAGCAATATATATTCCCCACCTTACTTTCACTACAAAACATGAACTTTGGGAAAAACTGAGCAATCTAATCATTTATTTGGATCAAATCAACTCCATCAAATGTTAGTTTGGGTGTGACACATTTCCCAAGCTGTCTCCCCCTTTGGATCCGGAAATGCGCTCAATCTATTGAGTTTTTGATGAAATGCTGTTGAAACACTAAGCACTGACATAATATTATTTCCATATTTCAGGATGTATCTTTAGGTTGTTGAATGACAATGTTGTGCGATGGAATGCTGAAACCAACGGATAATTTCGTCATGCGCTCATCAGCTCAGTGAATCCCAGCTGTCTTTTTCAATATTTACTTTCTGATGCTTTATATTTTAAAAACAACTGGCAAAAGGCCTACTGAAAGGCTCGTGCCTACGACAAAGGGTAGTAAAGGCTCCGTGGTAACCCCGCATGGGGTCGGCACGGGATGGGCAAACTTCCGGGTCTTGGCGCCGCTCAGTGCCACTACCACTTTAGACCCGCAGCTGCCGTGGCGCACACCAAGCGTTCGACTATTACCGACCAAGACACCACCACCAACAACAAGCGACGCCATCCACTCACCATCGAAGACAAGAGCCCACCTGATGTAGTGAGCCTGAGCATCAGAGTGGAACAATACCGGCCAGTCGAGAAGTTGAAAGCGTAACGAGCCAGACGGAAACGAGAAGCTGTTTGTTTGAACAAAGCTCGCGAAAAACGTTTGTCCGTCGGTGACGTCAGCCTCATGACGAAATCCGGCCGTCGCCCTCCCGACCGGTGACGGCTTGTATACATCCGGGACCAGCCAGATCTTCCGGCTCGATTGGTGATTCTGTTACTCAGGCACGAGCAGCACCTGGACAAGCTGCTGCTGGTCTGGTGACTGGCACCTGGACAGGCTACTGCTGGTCTGGTGACTGGCACCTGGACAGGCTACTGCTGGTCTGGTGACTGGCACCTGGACAGGCTGCTGCTGGTCTGGTGACTGGCACCTGGAAGCTACTGCTGGTGTGGTGACTGGCACCTGGACAGGCTACTGCTGGTCTGGTGACTGGCACCTGGACAGGCTACTGCTGGTCTGGTGACTGGCACCTGGACAGGCTACTGCTGGTCTGGTGACTGGCACCTGGACAGGCTACTGCTGGTGTGGTGACTGGCACCTGGACAGGCTACTGCTGGTCTGGTGACTGGCACCTGGACAGGCTACTGCTGGTCTGGTGACTGGCACCTGGACAACCCGGCAGCTACTGCTGGTCTGGTGACTGGCACCTGGACAGGCTACTGCTGGTCTGGTGACTGGCACCTGGACAGGCTACTGCTGGTCTGGTGACTGGCACCTGGACAGGCTACTGCTGGTCTGGTGACTGGCACCTGGACAGGCTACTGCTGGTCTGGTGACTGGCACCTAAGCTACTGCTGGTCTGGTGACTGGCACCTGGACAGGCTACTGCTGGTCTGGTGACTGGCACCTGGACAGGCTACTGCTGGTCTGGTGACTGGCACCTGGACAGGCTACTGCTGGTCTGGTGACTGGCACCTGGACAGGCTACTGCTGGTGTGGTGACTGGCACCTGGACAGGCTCTCTGGTTGTACTGGCACCGGACAGCTACTGCTGGTTGGTGACTGGCACCTGGACAGGCTACTGCTGGTCTGGTGACTGGCACCTGGACAGGCTACTGCTGGTCTGGTGACTGGCACCTGGACAGGCTACTGCTGGTCTGGTGACTGGCACCTGGACAGGCTACTGCTGGTCTGGTGACTGGCACCTGGACAGGCTACTGCTGGTGTGGTGACTGAACTTGAAGAGGTAACAGGTACCTAGAACGCTAGCTGTTGCACTGAATCGTTGCTCCTAAGTAAAGTCAAGCTATGACAAGCTTGCTTACTTTATCAATACTTCGGCCATGCAGGCTGAGGCACTGCGATAATCATGTCGAAACTAAGTTTTTTTAAAGCTAAAAGAAGTTTAACAGTCAGTTTTAAAAAATGTTTGAAAAGGTGTAGGGAATTGTCTGGCACTGACAGGTGAAAAAGCTTAAGCTTTTTCACCTGTCAGTGCTAGACTATTCCCTACACCTCTCAGTTGTCACATAAGGCAACCCAGAACCGCCAAATACTCTGCAACGACCGGAGAACAGGAACAGCTTGTGCTGACTCTCCGTGGTTCGGAGATCAGTTGCCATCGGACAGCGGCTCATCCAGAGGGATGGGGGGGGGCACACGCGACGGCTTTTCACTTGTTCCAGATATATTTAATTCCACGTTTACCTTCACATAATAAATACATCACCATAAAACGACGAAAAGTCTCTGTGGGTGGTGCACCTGCTCTGACGTCGTGTCGCGGATCGTCACCGGCTGACGTAGCGACAAGGCGGTCCGTTAGTCAACACTGCCGGAGGCGATGACCAGCACAGGAAGGTGGTGGTCAATGATAACACACCACGCTCCCCGCACTGTATCATCGGGTCAGTTCGCAGTAAACGCACCGCTGCATCGTCGGCGGCGACAGACGCTGGCGAAGGGCAGACGTCCTGGGACCGGACCGCTGCATCGTCGGCGGGAACTGTCGCTGACGGGGGATAAACCTTCAGGACGGATGTGGTATCCAGCGTTGAAAGGCTGTCTAGATGCTCACGTCTATATATATATATATATATATATATATATATATATATATATATATATATATATATATATATATATATATATATATATATATATATATATATATATATATATATATATATATATATATATATATATATATATATATATATATATATATATATATATATATATTTATGTATATATGTATATATATATATATATATATATATATATATATATATATATATATATATATATATATATGAATATGTGATATATGTATATATGTTATTTATATGTATATACACATATTTATTTATTTATTTATTTATGTATGTATTTATCGTCATATCGGATGAGACTAAAATCCCCGGTAGGCAGATCAGCTATGTGCTTCAATGCAACGGAACTCCAGCGCGGGCGAAAGTACCGACCGACCAGGTCGGTGCAGACAAACATCGACACGGACGCCGCTGTTCGGGTGCGCTCTGTTTCGTTATTGGGCCATGCCCGCCGGTGACGCACCAGCACACCCCCGGCATCGTGCTGTGCTCTGGAAGAGCGTACAGTGGCTGTTCTGAAGCAGACAGCTTCCGGCCTGTGAGCATAAGCTTGTTCTGTACGCAGAACTTGGCTATGGGGAGAGATACAATATTAGTGACGTAGCTAGGGGGGGGCGGAGGCTCGGACCTTTTTTAATTCTCAAAACTATAAGAGATCGAACGAGAAGTTTTCATATTTTCACCGCGCAAGACAATAAATTTATCAAGTGTCTTCCAATACGTCTCTCCCATTTATTGGAAGACACTTGATAGAATCACGAAACCAAAGGCGTCTGAGTAATACGTGTCCCACATTATTTGAACACATTTCACAGGTTCATCACAGCCGTGTTTCCGCTGACCTTTCCTGACCCAAGATCGTCTGCTCCACTCACGGACCTGGAGCATCTCCCCGAACACCGCACAGACTATCTTCAAAAAAAAATACCAAGTTAGCACAGCTAACTAATTTTCGTTGCATCATCAGCAGCCCAAATTTACCGGTGTCATTCATACCGGTGTCAGTCACCCAAGTGCTCTCTGTGTCATTTTGTATTAGCTCACTGCTTCCGGTATGAGAGCTGTTAATTTCCACCTTTGGTAAAAGGCTTTAACCATGCTACTGGGTCAGTACACACCTACGAAATAATTGCATGCATCACGCTCAGCTATACTGATGAAATTGTGCCGATGAGGTTATATCTTGACCGATCACGATTCTGAGATTGTTAGGTATCTGCAATCCAACGCTTCCCGTTAGCAGTGACGTCGTAAAGTTATGTCAGTTTGACCGGACACCGGTCCACTGAAGCTGGGGTGGGGATTGATGGTGGGGGAGGAGGCGGACTGTGACAGGGTGTGGTGGTGGGGGAGGAGGCTGACTGTGACAGGGTGTGGTGGCAGAGGAGGCTGACTGTGACAGGGTGTGGTGGGAGAGGAGGCGGACTGTGACAGGGTGTGGTGGGAGAGGAGGCGGACTGTGACAGGGTGTGGTGGTGGGGGAGGAGGCGGACTGTGACAGGGTGTGGTGGTGGGAGAGGAGGCTGACTGTGACAGGGTGTGGTGGTGGGGGAGGAGGCGGACTGTGACAGGGTGTGGTGGTGGGGGAGGAGGCGGACTGTGGCAGGGTGTGTGTGGGGAGGAGGAAGGTGACTGTGACAGGGTGTGGTGGTGGGGGAGGAGGCTGACTGTGACAGGGTGTGGTGGTGGGGAGGATGATGTGACAGGGTGTGGTGGGGGAGGAGGCGGACTGTGACAGGGTGTGGTGGTGGGGGAGGAGGCGGACTGTGACAGGGTGTGGTGGTGGGGAGGGGGAGTGACTGTGAAGGAGGCTGACTGTGACAGGGTGTGGTGGTGGGGGGAGGAGGCGGACTGTGACAGGGTGTGGTGGTGGGGGAGGAGGAGGCTGACTGCTGGACAGGGTGTGGTGGGGGGGAGGAGGCGGACTGTGACAGGGTGTGGGGAGAGGAGGCTGACTGTGACAGGGTGTGGTGGGGGAGGAGGCCGACTGTGACAGGGTGTGGTGGGGAGGAGGCGGACTGTGACAGGGTGTGGTGGGAGAGGAGGTACTGTGACAGGGTGTGGTGGTGGGGGAGGAGGCGGACTGTGACAGGGTGTGGTGGGAGAAGAGGCTGACTGTGACAGGGTGTGGTGGTGGGGGAGGAGGCGGACTGTGACAGGGTGTGGTGGTGGGGGGAGGAGGCGGACTGTGACAGGGTGTGGTGGTGGGAGGAGGAGGCTGACTGTGACAGGGTGTGGTGGTGGGGGGAGGAGGCGGACTGTGACAGGGTGTGGTGGGGAGAGGAGGCGGACTGTGACAGGGTGTGGTGGGGGAGGAGGCGACTGGGTGGTGGTGGGGGAGGAGGCGACTGTGACAGTGACTGTGACAGGGTGGTGTGGTGGGGGGGAGGAGGCTGGACTGTGACAGGGTGTGGTGGTGGGGGAGGAGGCGGACTGTGACAGGTGTGGTGGTGGGAGAGGAGGCTGACTGTGACAGGGTGTGGTGGTGGGGGAGGAGGAGGCGGACTGTGACAGGGTGTGGTGGGAGAGGAGGCTGACTGTGACAGGGGTGTGGTGGTGGGAGAGGAGGCGGACTGTGACAGGGTGGTGGGAGAGGAGGCTGACTGTGAAGGTGTGGTGGGAGAGGAGGCGGACTGTGACAGGGTGTGGTGGTGGGAGAGGAGGCACTGTGACAGGGTGTGGTGGTGGGAGGAGGCGGACTGCAGGTGTGGTGGTGGGAACTGTGACAGGGTGTGGTGGGGGGGAGGACAGTGTGGTGGGGACTGTGACAGGGTGTGGTGGGGGAGGAGGCTGACTGTGACAGGGTGTGGTGGTGGGAGAGGAGGCTGACTGTGACAGGGTGTGGTGGTGGGGGAGGAGGCTGACTGTGACAGGGTGTGGTGGTGGGAGAGGAGGCTGACTGTGACAGGGTGTGGTGGTGGGGGAGGAGGCTGACTGTGACAGGACTGTGACAGGGTGTGGTGGTGGGGGAGGAGGCGGACTGTGACAGGGTGTGTGGGGGGAGGAGGCTGTTGACAGGGTGTGGTGGGGGGAGGAGGCTGACTGTGACAGGGTGTGGTGGTGGGGGAGAAGGTGTGTGGGGGAGGCGGACTGTGACAGGGTGTGGTGGTGGGGGAGGAGGCGGACTGTGACAGGGTGTGGTGGTGGGAGAGGAGGCGGACTGTGGTGGTGGGGGAGGAGGCGGCTGTGACAGGGTGTGGTGGTGGGGAGGAGGCGGACTGTGACAGGGTGTGGTGGGGGGGCAGGGTGTGGTGGTGGGGAGGAGGCTGACTGTGACAGGGTGTGGTGGTGGGGGAGGAGGCTGACTGTGACAGGGTGTGGTGGTGGGAGAGGAGGCGGACTGTGACAGGGTGTGGTGGTGGGAGAGGAGGCTGGACTGTGACAGGGTGTGGTGGTGGGGAGAGGAGGCTGACTGTGACAGGGTGTGGTGGTGGGAGAGGAGGCTGCATGACAGGGTGTGGTGGTGGGGGAGGAGGCTGACTGTGACAGGGTGTGGTGGTGGGGAGGAGGCTGACTGTGACAGGGTGTGGTGGTGGGAGGGACTGTGACAGGGTGTGGTGGTGGGGGGGAGGCGGACTGTGACAGGGTGTGGTGGTGGGGGAGGAGGCTGACTGTGACAGGGTGTGTGGTGGGGAGTGTTACAGGGTGTGGTGGTGGGAGGAGGCGGACTGTGACAGGGTGTGGTGGTGGGGGGAGGCGACTGTGACAGGGTGTGGTGGGGGGAGGAGGCGGACTGTGACAGGGTGTGGTGGTGGGGAGAAGGCGACTGTGACAGGGTGTGGTGGGAGAGGAGGCGGACTGTGGTGTGGTGGTGGGAGGGGAGGCTGACTGTGACAGGGTGTGGTGGTGGGGGAGGAGGCTGACTGTGACAGGGTGTGTGTGGGGAGGAGGCGGACTGTGACAGGGTGTGGTGGTGGGGGAGGAGGCTGACTGTGACAGGGTGTGGTGGTGGGAGATGGGACTGAGTGACAGGAACACACATGTAATAAGCTATCTAGCTTCAAAGCACTTGAGTCGTTTTTCGGCTGATAGTTCCTGGTATGACGCTGTGTATTTCCGCAGACAGTTGACCTCTAGCACGCTGGCCCTGATGACGCTGTGTATTTCCGCAGACAGTTGACCTCTAGCAGGCTGGCCCTGACCTGGCCTGGCCGCTGGCCCTGATGACTACACCGGACTATTGTCGCCTCGTCCAACGTTCATTCTCAGCCGTCCGGCTCTCCAACGTCGGCTGATACTGGCCGCGGCCCACCGAGCCAGTGGCGCAGCCAGGGTTTGGTCTGGGAGGACGAACATCTGAACAGGGTCCCCTATCTACCGAGTATCCCCCCTCCTCCTCCTCCTCCTCCTCCTCCTCCTCACACATTTCCAGAACTCATCGGACTTGGGATTTGGATCACTTCAACTTCGAGGTGCCATTGATATTAAGCAAAGATGTTTCAATACATGAGAAAATAAGAAAACCCGCGCCGGCGTATCTCATGCGAAACCTGCAATCGAGGTCCAGGACTCAAACAGTTTGGTAAACTAGCAAAAAACACTTAGCTTCCGACAGTGACCAAGAAAAGAACCCCAATCGCGGAAAGTAAAAGGGCATGAACACATATCTAATGGAAGCATGAACATTCTTAGCCTGAGTGCAAATACGAGGAGTAATCTTCATAGACACAATTAATTCAAAATGTTCTTAGTGGAGTCCCCCAGGGGGGTCAGTACTAGGGCCATTACTGTTCATTATATTTGTAAATAACATTGAAAGTGGCCTAAGCAGTAAAGTTTTGAAATTTGCAGATGATTTGAAGGTCTTTAGGGCAATAACAGGTCAGGATGAGCATATCTCGCTGCAAAAAGACTTAGACGAACTTGTGAAGTGGTCCGAAGAATGGCAAATGAAATTTAACTTTGATAAGTGCAAAATCATGCATGTAGGTAAGCAGCATATGAAGGCTCCATACTTGATGGGTGGCCAAGTGCTATCAGTGACTCAACAGGAGAAGGATTTAGGTGTTATTCTAAACACAAAATTGGGGGCATCAGAACAGACCAAGGAAGCCAGGAAGAAGGCACTGAGAATGCTCAGGGCAATAAATAGGAATGTATCATACAGAAGTGAGGAAGTGATCAGGAAGCTTTACTGTGCATACGTCAGGCCACATTTGGAATACTGCATCAAGCTTGGTCTCCTAGCTATGAAAAAGATTGTTGGCTTTTAGAGAGTACAAAGAGGGCTACAAAAATGGTTAATGGCATAAGCAACCTGGCATATGAGGAAAGATTGAAGAAATTGAATATGTTTTCACTTAGATATAGAAGGCTGAGAGGAGATCTCATCGAGGTCTTTAAATTTGTCAATGGTCTGGAGAGGGGATACCTTGGGGAAATGTTTGAATTTAACAGAAATGATGCAATTAGAGGTCATAAATTCAAAATTAAAATTAACCACAGCAGAACAAGGTTAAGGCAAACTTTCTTCACCAACAGGGTAGTGGAACACTGGAACCAGCTGCCAGAAAACATCGTCAGTAGCAGAACATTGAACATCTTTAAAAACAGCATAGACAATCATTATAAGAATAGGGCTTGCTTTTCAGTATTACAGGGAGGGCTGATTGGCAGATTTGGTGGGCAACTGGTTCAGTGTACAGAGTGCAACCAAGAAGGGCCCTTGTGGCTCAGAGTTGCACTGATCTTTTATGTCTTTATGTCTTTATGAGCCTGGTCCTCGTTGAGGCGCCGGTAGCTCAGTGGTTAAGCTGGGCGTCTGGCACGCCGGAGGTACGGGGTTCGATTCTCGGCGGTGCCGCCCTTCCGGGCAGTGTGAGAGGCGGGTGACGCCAGATAGCCTCAGCTGCTGAGTGCGTCGAAAAAAGTGACAACCTCAGTCCTCGTCACTCCAGCATTACTGTGCCACAAGACACCCTTGGCTACGCGATGACTCGGGCGCCAACAGCAAGAGTATATAATTAATTATTTGTCAGAGAGACTTACATGAAAAGCTTGTTCAGAAATGATGACAATTATATATGGGTTATCTTTCAGAAAATACAAATTTGTCCGCACCCATAGACAATCTTGCTCGGTCGCGGCCCACCACCTGACCGGCTCCCAGTATACCCCTCCCCTCCCCTGGCCAGCTCCCAGTGCATCTTCACAACCTGGTCGGCTCCCAGTACACCATCATCCATATGCCACGACTCGGGGTGCGTTGACACATTCTCGCTACTCTTCGCCCGCGACCAATCGGCGTGAGAGATTGGCGACGCTACATGACTCAACTGTCGTAAAACCAACAACCACCGTTGACACATTCCGTTCCCAGACTCCGTGGACTATGGCGTCAGATGTTGTCCTTTGTCGACTGCTCACCAAATCCGCGCATACGTTTCGTGGATTCTGCGAGGAACGTGCCGACCGTAGTAAGCTGTTCGTGCGCTGTCCTGCGTGGTTTCGTGCGGCGTAGCGACGCTAAGTGGACGCGTAGTCAGACTGCGGCTGATGTGGAAAGTTCGTAGGTAATTTTGTGAAGGCAATGTCATTGGGCAAAGTTGTGGAATTTTTTCTATTGGTGTCAAACATGTCTCTATGGGTGTCACAAATCGTCCCTAAGGATGCGTATGCCACCAACTCAATGGTCTGGTTTGTCCGAGTTAAGTTCGAATAAGTTCGAAAGATTGCAAATATTAACACAATTTGCTCACATAATTCATATACGGCGCGAGATTCACGAAAACGCTCCGAGACTGAAACCCGCGGAACATGTGACGTCACACACACAGCACGATCTGCCGAATTATGGCGACAAAGAATGCGCGCCCAGCTCCGCTGGCCGACGTCATCATCCGTCACGTCACGTCACGTCACATCACGTCGCGTCACGTCACGTTACGCGGCGCGAGCGGCTGGTGACGCTTCCTGACCAGCCGACCTACAACCTGAGTATCACTCCAGAGGTCACTTCGGTCGGGACCGACTCACTCGGCGAGACAGACGGGCGCGGAGGCTGGTTGGCCGAGCATGTCGACATCGGATCGGGAGTGAGCACCAGGCTTCGACTGGCGCTCTGGCCGGGATTGGTGGTCTGGCTGGGCCTGAGACTGAGACTGGACACTGGAGACTGGAGTAAGGCTGAGGCTGGGAGTGTGAGGGGCCGAGCCTGACACTGATCTGGCTGGGGCTGAGACTGAGACTGGAGACTGGACTGAGGCTGAGGCTGGGAGTGTGAGGGGCCGAGCCTGACACTGAGGACGAGGCCGGGGAAGAGGCTGACACTGGGACTTGTGATCAGGCTGGGACTGAGGCAGCGGCCGGGACTGACTCTGAGGATGGGGTTGGGAATCGGACTGACGATCCCGCTGAGATTGAGGCTGAGACTGAGGCTGAGACTGAGGATGGGACTGGTAATAGGACTGATGATGGATGAAACTGGGCGTGAGACCGGCTGAGACTGAGGATGGGGCTGAGGATGAGGACTGGTAATAGGACTGATGATGGATGAAACTGGGCGTGAGACCGGCTGAGACTGAGGATGGGGCTGGGACTGGCAATTGGCCTAAGACCGCTGATAAGGCAGTGACTGAGACAGACAGCGCCGGGAGAGCTGTACGACTGCGTCTAAGGTCGGCTGGGCAGGGCACAGCTCCGACAGCTGCCCAGCAGGAGATACAGCACAGCTCCGACAGCTGTCCACGGGGCCCACCACCGAGATACATCTGATCTCAGACACTGCATCTCATCTCAGACACTACATCTCATCTCAGCCACCACTACATCTCATCTCAGACACTACATCTCATCTCAGACACTACATGTCATCTCAGCCGCTACATCTCATCTCAGACATTGCATCTCATCTCAGCCACTACATCTCATCTCAGCCACTACATCTCATCTCAGCCACCACTACATCTCATCTCAGACTCTGCATCTCATCTCAGCCACTACATCTCATCTCAGCCACTACATCTCATCTCAGCCACCACTACATCTCAACTCAGACACTACATCTCATCTCAGCCGCTACATCTCATCTCAGCCACTACATGTCATCTCAGTCACTATATCTCATCTTAGCCGCTACATCTCATCTCAGCTACATCTCATCTCAGCCCTGCATCTCATCTCAGACACTACATCTCATCTCAGCCACACATCTCATATCAGCCGCACATCTCATCTCAGCCACTACATCTCAACTCAGACACTACATCTCATCTCAGCCGCTACATCTCATCTCAGCCACTACATGTCATCTCAGTCACTATATCTCATCTTAGCCGCTACATCTCATCTCAGTCACTATATCTCATCTCAGCCACTACATCTCATCTGAGTCCATTCCCCCACCGCATGCAATCCCATTCTGTCACTGCGCTTGGTTTGAACCTCTGGCGCCTGGTAGCAGGCTCCCAGCCCTGTTAGCAGTTTCCCAGACCTGGTGGCAGTCTCCCAGTCCTGGTGGTAGTCTCCCAGTCCTGGTGGTAGTCTCCCAGTGACCGTGGGAGCTATGCTGTCTGGTCGTGGGAGAAGACGTTGGTCGAGCCATCCGCCGTGGGAGAGATCGGATCGAGTGGCCCACTGCAGTAGCCCACCGCAGCTCCGCTGTCATCCGAACTGCCAGACACCGGACCGTCAGACACCCGACCGTCAGACACCCGACCGTCAGACACCCGACTGTCAGACACCGGACCGTCAGACACCCGACCGTCAGACACCGGACCGTCAGACACCCGACCGTCAGACACCCGACTGTCAGACACCGGACCGTCAGACACCCGACCGTCAGACACCGGACCGTCAGACACCGGACCGTCAGACACCCGACCGTCAGACGCCGGACCGTCAGACATCGGACCGTCAGACATCGGACCGTCAGACACCCGACTGTCAGACACCCGACCGTCAGACATCACATGGAATCGGATCCAGCAGAGCGATAGCGAACGAACAAACGCTGACATGCTCTGTTGGTTGGTTATCTGGGTTTGGAGGCGCATCGACAGCGTTGGTCATGCAGCGCCCAAGATATGCATACTCTGTAACGAACACACCTAGTCGTGAAGGAACCGTGCAATTCGTGCATGGTTCATTGAGGAAAGGATACAAATTGCACGTGAAAGTCAAACTATGAGTTACAGTCAAAATATTCGTCAGAATTTAAAGTATCTACTCCCGAAAGAAAAACCGCGGAAGAAGATGTTGGAAGACCACTGGAGGGAACGTCAGGGGGACGTGGAAGATGTCGGGAGGAAGCAAGAGATGTTTGAAATGCCGCCAAAGGACACACGAGGCCGCGGAAGATGTCGTGAGGCCGTGGGTAGGATATCGGAAGAAAGCGGGAGATGCCAGGATGTCATGAGCCCGCTGGGGAGATGTCGAGATGTCGCGAGGAGAGATGTGGGGAGGCCGCAGGAAGAAACGACAAGAAGCCGTGTTAGGAGGCATCGGGATATCGCAGAAGATGTGGGGCGGCCACTTCCCCTAGCATTGGTGCACGCCACCACGCGCGCGACTCCCATACGGGACCCCCATGGCATCTCCCCACCGCCAGTACCGCGTCCAACACCAGCCAGCGCGCTGCCGCCAGAACACGGCGCCCACCGCCAGTACCGCGTCCAACACCAGCCAGCGCGCGGCCGCCAGAACACGGCGCCCAGCACGTCGGCGTGGCACGTGGTGCGGCAGTAGTGGCAGCAGGTGAGCCGGCTGGCCGGGCTGCTCACCAGCTCACCACACCTGGGCCGCCAGCATGACGCCCAGCACCACCTGGGCCGCCAGCACGACGCCCAGCACCACCTGGGCCGCCAGCACGACGCCCAGCACGTCGGCGTGGCACGTGGTGCGGCAGTAGTGGCAGCAGGTGAGCCGGCTGGCCGGGCTGCTCACCAGCTCACCACACCTGGGCCGCCAGCATGACGCCCAGCACCACCTGGGCCGCCAGCACGACGCCCAACACCACCTGGGCCGCCAGCACGACGCCCGACACGTCGGCGTGGTACGTGGTGCGGCAGTAACAGCGGCAGGTGAGTCGGCTGGCCGGGCTGCTCACCAGCTCACCACACCTGGGCCGCCAGCACGACGCCCAACACCACCCGGGCCGCCAGCACGACGCCCAGCGCGTCGGCGTGGCACGTGGTGCGGCAGTAGTGGCAGCAGGTGAGCCGGCTGGCCGGGCTGCTCACCAGCTCACCACACCTGGGCCGCCAGCGCCGTCGGCGTGGTACGTGGTGCGGCAGTAGTGGCAGCAGGTGAGTCCGGCTGGCCGGGCTGCTCACCAGCTCACCCCACCTGGGCCGCCAGCACGTCGGCGTGGCACGTGGCGCGGCGTAGTGGCAGCAGGTGAGCCGGCTGGCCGGGCTGCTCACCAGCTCACCACACCTGGGCCGCCAGCATGACGCCCAGCACCACCTGGGCCGCCAGCACGACGCCCAGCGCGTCGGCGTGGCACGGTGCCACCACTGGGCCGCCAGCACGACGCCCAACACCACTGAGCCGGCTGGCCGGCCGCTCACCAGCTCACCACACCTGGGCCGCCAGCATGACGCCCAGCACCACCTGGGCCGCCAGCACGACGCCCGACACCACCGGCACGTCGGCGTGGTACGTGGTGCGGCAGTAACAGCGGCAGGTGAGTCGGCTGGCCGGGCTGCTCACCAGCTCACCACACCTGGGCCGCCAGCACGACGCCCAACACCACCTGGGCCGCCAGCACGACGCCCAACACCACCTGGGCCGCCAGCACGACGCCCAACACCACCTGGGCCGCCAGCACGACGCCCAACACCACCTGGGCCGCCAGCACGACGCCCAACACCACCTGGGCCGCCAGCACGACGCCCAACACCACCTGGGCCGCCAGCTAACCACCTGGGCCGCCAGCACGACGCCCAACACCACCTGGGCCGCCAGCACGACCCCGGACACCACCCGGGCCGCCAGCACGACGCCCAACACCACCTGGGCCGCCCAGCACGACGCCCAACACCACCTGGGCCGCCAGCACGACGCCCAACACCACCACCTGGGCCGCCAGCACGACGCCCAACACCACCTGGGCCGCCAGCCGCCAGCACGACGCCCAACACCACCTGGGCCGCCAGCACGACGCCCAGCACCACCTGGGCCGCCAGCACGACGTCCAACACCACCTGGGCCGCCAGCACGACGCCCAACACCACCTGGGCCGCCAGCACGACGTCCAACACCACCCGGGCCGCCAGCACGACGCCCAACATCACCTGGGCCGCCAGCACGACGTCCAACACCACCCGACCGTCTCCTTCCACCTACACCCTGCCAGCACGACGCCCAACATCACCTGGGCCGCCAGCACGACGTCCAACACCACCCGGCACCGTCTCCTTCCACCTAACCAGCCAGGACTGGGCCAGAACGACGCCCAACATCACCTGGGCCGCCAGCACGACGTCCAACACCACCCGGACCGCCACGCCCAACCACCTAACCAGCCGGGACGGCCAGCACGACGCCCAACACCACCTGGGCCGCCAGCACGACGTCCAACACCACCTGGGCCCGTCTCCTAACCAGCCAGGACTGGGCCAGAACGACGCCCAACATCACCTGGGCCGCCAGCACGACGTCCAACACCACCCGGAACCGTCTCCTTCCACCTGACCAGCCAGGACTTGGTCCGCACGCCGCACATCCGCCCGCGATGCCCCAGCACCACGTGCTCGGAGCGCCGCCAAACGAGCCGGCAGCGATTACCGGCGGTGCGCACCGGGCCGCTCCACTGCGACACAGCCGACAACAGACCGGGGAAACGGGCCCGGCGCCGGGAGGCACCGCCACTGGCCCCAATCGGCCGGCACTACTGGCCGCATACTGACTTACTGACCACATACTGGCTGTTCAGCCACTGCAGGGTGGGACAGCCTGGAGTGAAGGTATTCGGAAGGGAAGGCGTGATGGTGGGGACGGGTTTCAGTGGTGGGCTGTGCATGACTGGGTGGTGGACTGGTGGCTTTGCTGGGCTCTCCAGACGCGCTCATTGCTAGTGTGTCACACAGGTACTCAAGGCGCTCTCGTAAGACCGGAGGGCACGATAAGGAGCTCAACCAGAGATCGGGCGCGTGTACAGTTTATGGCAGTATCCCCAAAATTGGTGAATCTTCACTTTGACCCTACGGTGTAGCGTGGTAAATAACGAGTCTACAATGAGTGCCCCTCCCCCTCTGACCGAAAGGCGAAGCCTCCCGGGGTGCAACGATTAACTTGTCCCGAAGGCCAGTAGTTGGAACGAGTGTCGTGTCGCTAATATGCAGCCAGTGTCCAAGAAAGACGCTTAAGGCTACGCTACAGCTGCATTTACCATCGGCATTAGGCTCATCTTGGGCATGATTCGATTTG
The DNA here is from genome assembly GCA_034440575.1 of Imbricaverruca yamaguchii. Classification (NCBI taxonomy): domain Eukaryota; kingdom Metazoa; phylum Arthropoda; class Thecostraca; family Neoverrucidae; genus Imbricaverruca; species Imbricaverruca yamaguchii. The sequence goes on along the minus strand of JAOTOL010001259.1, from coordinate 358,257 downwards.
GACCTGGCTTGCCTCTGCCACATAACTTCGTGTCATGTATGCAAAAACGCAACTTATAGACCAATATTAACTTGGTACCTAACCCCTAGGGCACCCATAGCATCGGAATAATGCGCACTTTCATATCTCAGTTCGTCCTTTCATAATGCACCGGCTCGCCACTCATCGTTGCACGGCCTGTCCTAAGGAAGTATCTTCCATTCTGTAAGATAATGTTTTCTCGATGCGCTTCATCCCACATTCTATAAATGATCAAGAGTTGGCCAAAGGCCCTTTGACCCAAACACAGAACACCAAATCAAGTACACCGGTACGGTCCTTTGACCCAGGTCCGGTGTCTGACGGTCGGGTGTCTGACGGTCGGGTGTCTGACGGTCGGGTGTCTGACGGTCCAGTATCTGACGGTCGGGTGTCTGACGGTCCGGTGTCTGACGGTCCGGTGTCTGACGGTCCGGTGTCTGACGGTCCGGTGTCTGACGGTCGGGTGTCTGACGGTCGGGTGTCTGACGGTCCGGTGTCTGACGGTCCGGTGTCTGACGGTCGGGTGTCTGACGGTCCGGTGTCTGACGGTCGGGTGTCTGACGGTCCAGTACTTTCGCTCCTCGCCCTCTTGCCGATGGCAATGACGACTTTTGTTTGCACTGACACGGAAGTACCATCTGGGTTACATACACCCATCAGTATTCTCCAATGTTTTGGAACCGGAAGTGTGACATCCAGATACGGTGACGCGTTAAATTCGCACGCAGGGCAATCCCCCGGACAGCAGGTTCCACTGGCGTCCCCTAATGCTCTACACAGCTGTCGCGAACACCACAGTATCGATTGCCGATTTGTTTACAAGCTGACAGTCCATACATACTTCTCCCTCCTCACTTCAGCGTGCCCACGCCGACCAATCAGCGCGCGGACTGGCCGTGACGTCACGCTGGCCGCCGGCGGCCGGGAGAGGGAAAGTGTGTGGACGAGGCTCCGCCTCCGGTAGCGGCGGCTATTGTGTGCCGAGCCGTTGTCGGTTGCTGACGTGCCGGCGCGGGCTCTAAGTGGGACTGGAATTGCGCCACGTTGTGCCAGTGTGAACTGTGCCTATCTGGGACGGTCGGAGCGGGGTGACGGTGGTGTTGCGTTCACTGTCTGCAGAAGCGGCGCGGACGAAACTGGCGACGCCGGCACGAACTAGCCAGCTCGCGAGTGTGCCGAGTGGTGCCGTCGGGAGTGTGGGGTGTGTGACTCGAGTGCCGAGTGATCGGAACAAGTCGCGGCGGCAGTGTGAGAGGGCGCCGCAAATGGCCGACGTCCGGTGGGACGAGCGCGGCGGCTGCGGCGGCCGGCCGGCGGCGGAGGCACGGCCGTGCAACAGGCGACCGCCATGTGTGTCAAGCGCGTCACCGGCGCCACACGCGTCACGTGCGTCACGTGCGTCACACACAGCGGCCGCCATCATGGGCGCCGACCCGGTCACGTGCCGGCACACCGCTGCCGCCGCTGCTGCTGGCGCCGCTGCTGCTGCTGGTGGTGCTGCTGTTCCAGCTGCAGCCGTCGGCCGCCGACACCTCGGACAACGTCGACACGACCTTGTCGGCCTCGGACGTGACGCGTGCGGCGATCGACGCCGACCTGGCGGCGCGCAACGTGACCGCCTGCCCGGAGCACCTGTGCAACCTGCGACAGAAGCGGCCGCGCCACTCGCAGGACTGGAACGACCGCGGCTGCATGTGCGACCGCGCGTGCGGCGCGTTCGCTGACTGCTGCCGCGACGTGACGTCGCCGCAGCCGGCGCGCGACGACGTGCAGTGCCGCCGACTGCGTCACTACGACGGCGTCTACATGGTGTCGGCGTGCCCGGCCGGCTGGCCAGACGCGACCGTGGCGCGCCTGTGCGCGCGGCCGGCGCCGCTCGCGCGCGACCCGTTCGGCGGCATGCCGGTGAGCAGCCCGGCCAGCCGGCTCACCTACCGCAACTACTACTGCGCCATGTGCCACGCCGACGCGCTGGGCGCCGTCTTCTGGCGGCCGCGGGTCGAGTGCCCCACGCTGCTGGCGCGCCGTGACGTCACGGACGCGGTGACGGCCGACAGTCTACGCCAGGACGAGACCGGCCAGTGGGGCCTGCTGGTGGCCGAGGGCGAGCGCGAGACGTTCCACGCCTGCCGGATCGACCCGTTCTTCCCCGAGACGGTCGAGTACTTCGTGCGCCGGTGCCGCGTCACGGTGGCCGCCTGCGCGGCCAACTGGACGCGCGGCGACGCGACGGCGCGCCTGTGCGCCGCCTACAGCGCCTACGTGTACGACTACACGGACACGGTGTACCGCAACGCGCACTGCGCGCTCTGCAACCACGTGCCGGCCGACGACCAGTCGTGCGTGCGGCGGCCGATGCTGCGCACCGGCTTCCGCGCCGACACGTTCAACACGCGCTCGTTCGCCATGCTGCTGGACATCGGCGACCGCTCCGGCAGCGAGCGCGTGGGCGTCGTGACCGTGTGCGCCGCCGCCCAGCTGTGGGACCCGTTCTTCAAGCGGTGCCGCGACGTGATGTGCGACGCCGCCGGCTACCGGCTGGTGGACGGCGCCTGCGTGGCCTCCCCCGCCGTCGGCGGCGACGGCGACGTGGACTCGTCCGGCAACGCGTCGCGGCCGGCTGTGAACGACACGGCCGCCGGCGCGCCGTTCCTGCTCTGCCCCAAGTTCCACCTGAACGCGAGCGAGTACGAGCTGGACGACAACGACACCGTGTACGTGCCGGTGTACGACCGGCGGTACGCGCCCGGCGAGTACCAGCTGGACGACGGCCGGCTGGTGGTGTGCGCGCTCACGCGCAGCCTGAGCAAATTCGACCGGGCGCTCTCCTACATATCGCTGGTGTGTCTGGCGGCGTCTGTGATCTGCCTGCTGATGCACCTGCTCGCCTTCTGCACGGTGCACGAGCTCAGGAACCTGTCCGGCAAGAACCTGGCGTCGCTCAGCGTCTGCCTGCTGGTGGGCTACGTCTGCTTCCTGGTCGGGCCGACGCAGCGCCCGGGCGAGGACGGCTGCACGGCGCTGGCCGTCGTCATGTACGGCGCCTTCATCGCCTCCTTCTGCTGGATGCACGTCATGGCGTTCGACGTGTTCACCACGCTGAGGTCAGTCGCGGACGGTCGCCGGCCGCGAGCGAACACCGTGGACCTCGGACTCCACGTGGACGGTGGAGGGAGGCCGACTGGTGTTTACTGGTGTCTACCGTTTGCCAGACTGCTGTTGTGCGGTGTCGCCACCAGCAATGCTGCCTGTGTATAAGAGCCCTCAGTTTGTTTTCACAAATAGGCCCAATGTTTATTTTATCAAATAGGTATAATGTTATATGTCGGCTAGCACTGGGGCGGTGTTGCAAATACTCGTAATACTCCACCTTACTGCTGTCGGTTTAGACATCTCGGCGGAATGATTCATTGGTATGATTTCAGCTGGTTTGCAGAACGCGTATATATCGTAGCGTATCCAAGGCACATGGTTCTGGGAAATAATTCTGCCTCGGCCCTGAAGAATCGCGCTGGGGCCCCACAAAAATCGCGTGTGTGCCCGGAAATTACCATCGGAACCCACACAATTTCTCCCAGAGATCCACACAAATGGATCGGGGCTCGAAACCTCCCGCAAGATTCCGACAAATATATCCGGAATCCGACATAAATGAAGCCGGGCCCTGACAGATTATGCAGGGACACCCGTACAATGCATCCGGGCCCTGACAGATTATGCAGGGACACCCGTACAATGCATCCGGGCCCACATAAGTCGCTACGAAGCACAACAAATCGTGCCATGAGTCCCCCAAAAATCACATTTGACCCCCACCCCACCCCTAAAAAACAACGTGCTGGGCGCCTTAAGATCACAAGGTGCCCAACGTGCGGGCCCAAAAGTATCACGCTGTAGGCCAGCAGGAATTAGTCAGACCCCGGAGAGGTCACACCGGGTCCAGAAATAGCAACGCAGGCTCCGAACGTATCTGAGAGACTCCGAAAAGATCGCGTCGGCCCCAGAAAACTAGCGTCTGAGCCCCGGCCACTGGCGCCAGAGCCCCGAGCATTGGCGCCTGGGCCAGAAACATCGCGCCGAGGTGACGAAGCATTGTACTTGGGCGCCAACTATTCTCGTCGATGGTCCAAATATATACAGCCGGGTCCAAAAAAACGCATCGAGAACCACAAAGGTCAAGCCTGCTCCACAAAGTCAGCAGAGGTCCTGAAAAATGAATGTGCGTGGCCGGAAAGTCGCTCTGGAGCCCCACCAATCTTACCGGAAACCTATAGAATTAGCATATGACCTCGAGTCCCATACTGGCTGCGCCATGCAGTGGCGCGGCCAGGCTTTTCTAATGGGAGGGTCCCCATGTTTGTTTGCATGGAACAGGAAAATAGACGCATGTGAATGGATGTATACTTTAGGATGTATTGTTGACGGAATTTGTCGGCTTCCAGTCCATTCAAACGTAATTTGTATCCCCGCGTGGCTGAGCCTAAACGCTGCGCTGCCTCGCGCTGATTTGATTCGAAATGCTTCTTTTTTAAATTTAATCCGAGTTCTTGCTGGTGTGGCTTTATGAACCAGGGTCCTATTGCTAAGCAGAGCTTGTTGTGAACCCTGGCCCCATCACCCGATCCATCAATTCCAGTTCAACGGCAGAATTTAGACCGAAAGCTTAACGTACCGTCAATGCACCGACACGGCCACCCGGTAGCTCGTCCCCGGCCTTATCGGGGCAGCTGCCAACTGACACTTCCGGCCGGGGGCTAAATGCGAGCGCGCGAAGCGACTCGAACCCTGTGTTGCCAGGACAGGGGAGACCAGTGCAGGCCAGCGCTCTAACCAGCTGAATTGAACTTGCCACGTTTGGCAAATAAATAGGTTTTCACTATGATTCGACCCATATTTGTTTTTACTGAGTGGAATAATGCACGGCTGCAAAGCTTAAATACGTAGCTTTAGTGACTTGCATGTCCTTGGAGAAGCATTGAGTTAACTAATGAGATTCAGTTGGTTAAAAGAAACTAAGGATAGGTCTGCTAAAGTGGTATTGCCCGTGGGTTAATTTCTTCCGATGATGCCCCTCTTCTGATTTCTCTTCGGATGGTTCCTCTCTTCCGAAGTTTCCTCTTCCGATGGTGCCTCTCTTCCGATGGTGCATCTATTCTGATGGTTCCTCTCTTCTGATGGTTCTTTTCTTCCGAAGTTTCCTCTTTTCCGAAGTTTCCTCTCTCTGGGGACGAGTAGCCTAGGGGTAAGTTGCTCGTCTCACAATCGAAAGGTTGTGTGTTCGAGTCTCACTTGTTGCTACTCTGCCCGAGACCAATCGGCGTGAGAGATTGGCGACGCTACATGACTCAACGGTGAATGTGTCGTAAAACGAATAGCAAACAAGAAGTTTCCTCTCTTCCGAAGTCCTTCTCTTTGGAAGTTTCCTCTCTGCCGGTGGTGCCCGTCATTCGATGGTCACTTTTTCGGGTGGTTCCTCTCTTCAGATGCTTCCTCTTTTCATGCTTCCTCTCTTTCGATGGTACCTCTCTTCCGATGGTACCTCTCTTCCGATGGTTCCTCTCTTCCGATGGTTCCTCTCTTCCGATGGTTCCTCTCTTCCAATGGTTCCTCTCTTCCAATGGTGCCTCATTTCCTGTGGTCCTGAACCTGAAGAATGGCTTGTAAGGTGCGATTTGTGGATTTTTCCTCTGATACTAGAACATTGCAAAATATAACTCCCTCATGGAGTAACAAGCGATGAATCGCATTCAACATACTGATGCAATCAAGCATTTCCATTATTTGATATTGTACTCGGCTGATCGATGCGATTCAGCTCCCACGTTGGTCGGCATTTCAACGTCGGAATTGACTGCCTCTTCATCGCAGTGGATGCTCCACACGACCGCCGGAAATGGCCACAGAAGAAAGGAGGTGTAGGGGGGGGTCCATATCCCGTTGTAGGGTCAGCATAGCTAACAGCGCTGTAAGAGTGCGTAGGAAATTGTCAGCGCCTGATCATGCCGGCTCCGGGAAGGCGACCCTCGCCCCCTAAAAGGCGCCACGGTAACCATTTGACCGTGATGCCCCCCCAGGAAGGCGACCCTGGAGCTGACGGTGGTGAGCGCCAGGCACCTGGGCCGCTTGCCTCTGCTATGTCTGACCGTCTGGTAACCACCTGACCGTCCCCCCCCCCAGGAAGGCTACCATGGAGCTAAGGGTGGCGAGCGGCCGGCACCTGGGCCGCTACCTCTGCTACGCCGGCTACGTGGTGGCCATGACCTCGGCCCTGGTGGTGGGCGCCGTGCTGGCCAACAACTCGGACGCCGTGCCCGCCGCCTACCGGCCCGGCTTCGGAGACAGAAGTTGCTGGTTCGGCCGCCGCAAGGCGCTGATGGCGTTTTTCGCCGCTCCGCTGGCGGCCGTCATGGGCATGAATGTGGTGATGTTCGTGGCCAGCGCGAGGATGATCCGGGAGACGACAAAGTCGACGGCGCACATGACGTGCGGCCCATCGCAGGTATTTATCTATGGTGTTATATTTGTATAGATTATCACCCACTGGTAAGTATACACAAAACAGGTGGAGTTGCATGAATAACATATACGTTTGTATTGACCGTAAGTCGTCCGTCGACGTGGGGTATTGGTGGGACATCATCTGTAAAGTTCCTGTTGCAAATTCCAAGGCTGGTTCAACCATCAGATATTGTTTGTATTGCAAGGTAGTATCAATTTAGAGAGGGTTGGTGATGTAACCATAGTAACTATAAAAATATGTGCTCTTCTTTTCTGATGGTGATTCATTTTCCGTTCAGAGGGCAGATCTGGCAAGGCAACCTACCAGCGCCCCCCCCTGCCCCACCTCGATACGTCAATGGTCCTGTGAAATACCACATGTAAAGCCCAACGTCTACCTACTCATGCTGTGCTGAGCCGTGAGGCCGTGCAGGGCCAAATGTGATTATGTTGGTGCGAGTTGTATGCTGACTATAAATGGATTCTGCGGGAGAACGCGCATCGTAGTTGTGTGCCCGAAAGTCGCAACAACTAACACGTCGTGCCTTGTTCATATCGGCACTCAGCGAGCTGTGCATGTCCGTGCATTACTATTTGTTGCTAACTGCAGCCAGGAACGCACCTGTCTGACCTTGTTCACCAGCCGCGGAGTAATCTAGGGAATAGAGGAGCACAATAATCTAAAGAATAGAGGAGCACGATTGCAAGCATCACGAGAAATGCTGGGGCTGGCGTGTGCCACGCGTCGAACCCTGCGCCGACCGGCGCCTCAATTCCTCACAATTCTGCCGCTCCCCTCACGCCGGTCCCGCCGTTGCAGGTGAACCTGCGGCTCTACTCGCGGCTGGCCATCATCATGGGCCTGTCGTGGGTGGTCGGGCTGGTGGCCGGCTGGATGGACTTCGCGCCGCTCTGGTACGCGTTCGTCGTGCTCAACACGCTGCAGGGCGTGTTCATCTTCGTCTCGTTCACGCTGGCCGACAAGGTGCGTGAGCGCGTGCGCCGGCGGGCGGCCAGCTGGGGGTCGCCCAGCGAGGTCGACTCCAACGTCCACACAGACAGCAGCGGCCTGAGCGTCCACAAGGCCCGGCGGTAGTCTAGCAAGACTCGACGACGCGAGTCGCACGACCCGTTGGTTGTAGTGGCGAGAACGGGCGATGGACGGTTCGGTGGCTGTCGCAGGACGCGTCGGTGGCTAGCAGGAGATCAGTCTGTGGTTGTCGCCAGACCTGCCGGTGGCTATCGCAAGACCCGTCAGCAGTAGTTGCAAGACGCGTCAATAGTCGCAAGACCTGTCAGCAGTAGTCGCGAAACTCGTCAGTGGTTGTCGCAAGACTGAGCGATAGTCGACGTTGCGAGCTCAGCTGGATCCCGCGCAGAGAGATCAGACTGCAGCCGGCTCGGCAGGACCGGGTCGCAGCCCCGGCGGCCGGATCCACACCACCCGTCGGTGCGCGCCATATTCGGCGCAGCAGTCGGCAACACTCGCTGACGGTCTGCTACACACGCGTGCTGCTGCTGCGACGTGATTGGCCGCCGAGGCGGTTGTCATGACAACAGGATGTTGTGGTCCGTCGGAAGCTCCGTGGCTCGATGGAGGTCTGACGGCGAACGACGTGGGAGGTCCGACTGTGACGTAGCTGTGACACGCCCCCTCCCCGTCATCGCCCGCCCCCATTACCCAGGCAGCGAATGGCGGGGTGTGTCCTGACGTACTGAAACGGCGCGCAGCATTTGACGTTGGTGGCGTAGGTGGCTTACTGTTGTATTTTGTATGTTTGTATCCGCAGACGCTGGTCAAGGGTGGAAAGCAGGTATACATATGTGTTGCGTGATACAGGTGAGATTCTGAGCGATGCTGGCATGGGTAGTTTTTTTTTAGCTCATCTGCGTGTTTTTTTGTGGTGCCAGTTCTGTGTGACAACTGGTGTGCGGATATCATGCCGGGATTGCGCGACTGTCGGAATAGTAAATAGCATAGTTAGTTGTGTGATTGTACATCTGGACCTCAGTAGATCTTAGCGTTTGTGCTTCACGAGCTATGCTGCGGATAATTGTCCGCTGTTTGCGATGATCACCGGAACCTCGAAGTTGGGGAGGTGACGTGGCCGTGTGCGGACCTGTGTTCGTGAGAACAAACAACCGGCCTTTTGTCGGCATCCATATGCGAACGATCGGGCTAAACTGTAGTCTACCTCGTGTTCTGAACAAGAGATTGTCCTGGGACGCCGCCAGTCTCGGCGCCAGTCTCGCTGCCAGTTTCTGCGCCAGTTTCGGCGCAGGTCGGCAGGTGAGAAGTCTTCCAATCAGCGGTGTAATCAGCGACTCTATGCGGTGTAACTATGCCATAGCGCACACGTCCTCTGTGGTGTAACTGCGCGCCTCGCCTGGGGTGTTAATTGTTGCGTGTCAGTGAAAACTTGTGACGTCATCAGAAGTGGCCGGTGGATATACTCTGTGTGCCGTGTGTTGTGACGCCGCGCGGTTTTGCGCTTGACTGACGTGTCACTGACACTGCGAACGTTCGTCGCGTCTGTTGTGGGTATGGTGCCTTCGTGTAAACGTCAGTTGCCTCTGAAAGCCAGCTGTTGGGTGCCCTTGATTCACTACCAAGTTTTGTTTACGACGTAGTGCCTGTGCACATTTATACCTGCGCTGCCGAGCTGCCATGCAATTTCTGGATACCGTGAATCTCGAACGAATATTTCTGTTTCGGTGTATTTATTTCAAAGTTTTAGCGCCAATGCCCATTCATTCGTCGTCTTCGAGAATATATGGAGCTTTTGCTCAGTTGGTTGCGTTGTTTGTCATGCATGCAAGTGAGCGGATACGGCATGGCTCGCGGTGAAGACTCCACAGTGCGCGCAAAACACGGACCAAAGACGACATCATGGTGCTACTTTTAAGGAAGCCGCATCTTCACCTGATGCACACAAACAGCGACGCATCCACGAATTTCCTGCGGGCTGGGGGCGACCCAAATAATTGAATGAAAGTTTAAGGGTTTTGTGGTGAAAATATTAATTCCTTGTTCAAACCAGTTTTTTGATATGGTGTCGGGAGCGGGCAATCTTTAGAGACGCCACTGCACATATGTCTTCCATTGTACCTACCAAAGTCATGGGCCATTATTCATAATAAGTATCCGGTGCCAATTTGCGAAGAACTTGAGAACAAGGACCAAAAACTAGAATCATCAGATTTCTGCCAGCGGAATACGTGAGCATTCCACTGGCAGGTTAACTAGGTTAGCAGTTACCCAGCGGGCCTTCTCCTACCGCTTTACTCTCCAGTGGAATGCGCTTCTCGGTCAAGCACGCAACAAAATTAGCCGTGCAATCTTCGTGCATGCTATCCGCCTCAACCATGCAACTAGGTAGCTAGGTGACCTGCGTGAAGAACCATACCAAAATCACAATGCTTGATGTCATGAGCAGCTGAATGAATTTCTAACCGGTGATTTTACGAAGCTGCACCGTCTGTAAATTGTAATGCGATTTTATCCTTTATCTTTTACAATTGTATCTAATGTGATGGCAGGAATGTGATCAATTCACTAGGTATTTCGTAAGTTCCACCATGTGGCAGTGCCTTAATAAATGACTGACTGAAAAAAATATGTTGATCAACATATTTGCAGGCAAATGTTCGAATGCACTCCGGTCCTCCCACTCGAGTGGGTGGGGCGGAGTGCACTCGAGCTTTTTCAGAGGCTCCTTTCCCGGTAAACATGCTGCCACCTTGTCTTGGCGAAGGCGGTTGCAGGGGCCACTGGTGCCATGTTCGATCATGGAAAGGTGGTGCCTATCTAACTGTGAAAAGTACCATTCAGGAGGATCAAGTACGCCCTTCTTACCCCTCCCCCAGTCAACGGATTATTAGCCGAAAGCGCCCCTTTGGAGACTTTCGCAGTGGCGTTCCCCGGAGGAAATAGCATCCCTTCGAACGAGTGCCATCATACAAATTCCTGGATCCGTCCATGAGGCCGGGAACGATCCGGGAACGATTCTCAATGATCCCTGTATTCACCCCCATCCGTGGGTTCTACGCGACCCAACATCCGTCCGTTAGTTTCACGCGGTTCAAGACTCGTGGGCTTTACCCGGTTGAATATCGGGATGTTTTCAGCGGTGAAACATTTTATTAATTTGTGTTGGTACACATACTTTTTTTCTCTGCAGCGTTTTGCCCAGGTATAATTTATCTCTATGGAATCTCCAAACAGTTAGCAAACATGCGTCAGACTTCCCGCCTTTGCTACATTTCTGAACTTTTCATTTCATCGTGACAACAGTGGCTCTGCGTGTGGGTGTTTTATCGGAATTTATTTAAATTCCATGGTAGTTGTCGTAATGCTGTTGCTTTTAACTTGTCCATCGGATGTCGTTCCTTCGTAAAGTACCTTTTTAAGTAACTTGTGTCATTTCTTGATGAAAAGTTTTGGTAAATTTGCAGTTTATGGTAACTTTTCAATTCTTGGAATTTACTTTTTACATGGTGATGATTATGGATATGGTTAGCATGATGCGACCACTCATTTCCTCCGAAAATGCATTCTTTTTAGTTTGGAGGCAAAATAACAACCAAAGAGTGGATTAAAGTTGTGTAATATAGCATGCAATAATATACAAAATTCAGAAATAAGTGCCAGAACCAACTACAATGTAGCCTGACCATCCATGCAGAAAAACACCATTTTCTAGCTTGCAAAGGGTTTCAATTTTTTTTTCTCAATGAAATGTCTATCCTAGCATGGACTGTTTTGAAGAAAAGAATTGATTAATAAGATCAAGTTGTTATTTTTTCAAACTTAAAGCAAACACCTAGCCTAATGTGGCCTAAACCATTTCAATTTGTTCACTTCATGGAGGTAAAATGTGTGGGAAACATATCTCATGGATATAAACTGCAGTAATACCAAAGTTGCTTTCTCTGGAATACCAAGTTTGTTTTCATGTTTTTCATATATTGTGGGCATTATAATGAGGCTCAGAAAGCCACCCCAGTAGCTCAGTTGGCTAGAGTGCTGGCCTTCACTGGTCTCCCCTGTCTTGGCAACACAAAGTTTGAGTTGCTTCACCCACTCACATTTATCCACTGCCAGGAGTGTCAGTTGGCAGCTGGCCCGATAAGGCTGGGGACGAGATGCCTGGTGGCTGTGTTGGTGCATTGATGGCACGTTAAGCTTTCAGTCCAAATTCTGCTGTTGAATCCATGGATTGGGTGGCTGGGCCAGGGTTCATGCAACAAGCTCTGGTTAGCAATAAAATTTATTTTTATAAAAAGAAGCCTGGATTCCCTAAAAGCCACCCCAGAACAAATCAACACCACTTTGGAGTGGTGCCAGTGGATTGAACCCACCTTGTTTAACCTGGGACCTTTGGTACCCATAGCCTGACACCTTAACCACTTGGCCATCCCCACCCCATCAATTTGTTTCATATTGTGAATTTGTATACTTTAGGAAGGTCATATACCTATCTGGCCCATCATGCTCAATGTACATTGTTAGTTGGTGTTGCTAAAACAGAACTTTGATGATGATACATTATTATGATATTTATGTCATAAATATATAAGCCCTTGGCTAAAAATTTGGTGAGGAATTGGCTTTTTGGTGCTTCCTTATGTGATACTATGAATACATTTCATCTTCTTCTTTTTTGTGGTGACAACTTTTCACCTTCATTCAAGTGTTAAGTATTCATTTCAGTAAGTACTCATTCCATGATAAAAGGTACACCAAATTAATTAAAAGTGAAACTAATCAAAATATATCAATAATAATTGGTACAAAACAAACAAGTAATACAAATAATACAAATAGCAATCCAAAAACATTCAAAAACACCAGAAAAACATTTTTGCAATCCAGACACATGTTATCAACCCCCCCCCAGTAAGATATGGAGAAGCATGAGAAAGGAAGGATGGGGTGGCTTTGTATGTAATGAAGAACAGTGAAACAAAACATTTAAGAAACCTAGCTTACTGATGCTTGTTCACCAGAAACCTACTGATGTTGGATTGCCTAAGAACTACAGTTGATAGATTACCCATTGATGGTGGGTTGCCTAAAATTGAGTTATGTTGTACAATGCACCACCTAAAACCTATTGACTGTATTGCTTGAAATTTACAGATGTTGGATGTCAAAATATATTATCATAACCAAAGGAGTCTGCATCATCTACTGTGTGAATTATAAGGGGTGTGATATTAAATGGTGAATATCTTGCTTGGATGTAATTGGAAAAGAAATAGTAGAGGAAGGAGTTGCTAGGTAAGCTTTACAAAAAAAGTCCAGTCCACATGTTTTTTCCAATGCAGCTTGGGTTTGCCTATATAATGCAATTATGCTAATATCACATCAATGCCTCGGTCTGCATGTTCAGGCCAACACAGCCGACACACTCCTAAAATACAATCATAGACATATTCTTCTCAGAATTGTTATATGAATTATATTTGGATACTGTTGAAATGATAAAAATGTGACAATAAAAATGTCAAAAAATGTTTGGAAATTTAATGTGTAGTTGAATTTCCATTGAATTGATATATGGTATGGAAGTGTGTGGAGTCATGCATATGCATGTGTTATGCAAATCCCATATGTTATTTAATTTCCAAACCATCTAAGAAATATTTGATGCAGCAGGACTGTTCTTTTTCATCTTCCAGCAAAAGCTAACTTTACATTTTAGTTCCAATATGATCTTGAAAGAAAGCAATGGTTGGTGTAATACCATGTCCCATAATGTGATTAAGATGATGGGACCATTCATCCACTACAAATATATTGAATGCATTTTATGAGGGAGGGGATAATCCTGACTATTCAGACTTCAGCCTGCTCTTCTTTCTGGCAGAGCCCATGTATGCCATCATAATAAGCTCAGCATTTGTTCAGTAGCAGGTAGATGTTGTAGGAAATCGATTAGAGAAGGGGGATGAATGTGTTTATTTTATAGCTCCTGGGTGGCGGTGGGTAACCATGGTGTCCACTGTTAAATCCGGAGACTGCAATGAAATGTATTTGTCAGGGTAATAAAGCACCGGTAAAGTTATTAGCACAATTCTGGATTGTATCACGATAGTGTATGTAGTATGGTATCACAATACTGGATGTATCACGATTTGAGTGATGTATTCAAAGAAAGCTTCTCTTTTCACAACGTTATTAGGCGCTGCATGACCAATTTAGTCGATGCACCCTAAAGGCCTAATAACTAACTTTCAGTGTTATTTTCACAGATATTTGCATGTTGTCAGAAGCAGCATGAAACGCTTTGCACTGGGCGACCTGTTCAGTGACGAAAGCGACGCTGGCGACAAGTCGCTGCTGTCGTACCAGCCGCCCCGGGGTCCCGGCACGGTCGGAGCGTTACCCTCGGCTCAGACTGATGCGGCGCCGAGCAGCCTGGAGGCGCGCCAAAGCGTCCCGTCCGACGACTGTCACCGGCACGTCGGCCCGGACCCGCCGAGCGCGCACCGCGCGGAGTCTGAGTCCCACCGCACCCGTCCGGTCGGCTGTCCGCCGAGCGAGACCGACCGCTGCGCTGAACCGGACCCGCGGCCAGCTGCCGAGCCTTCGGCCGGGCCGATCGTCGAGTCGTCGACGGGCCGGCTGGAGGAGTCCTCGGGCAGCTGGCGCAGTCCGGGACGGAGGAGTCAGCAGGCCAGCTGGCGCAGTCCAGGACGGAGGAGTCAGCGGGTCAGCTGGCGCAGTCCGCGACGGAGGAGTCGGCGGGCCGACCGGCGGAGTGTGTGGGCGCGGCTCCGGAGCTGCTGCACTCGTGCGTGGTGGCGGCGTTCACGTACGCGGCGGCGGGCGCCGCGCCGCTCGGCTCGCTCGGCCTGGCCGTCTACTGGACGCCGTCGCGGCGCGCCTCGCTGCTGGTGCTCTACAAGAGCCGCCGCCAGCAGCAGTGCCTGCTGACGCTGGCGGCCGGCGCGCTGCCCGCCGCCCACCCGCCGCGCTTCGCCAGCCTGGTGTGCGACACCGGCCGCCGCTTCAGCGTGCGCCTGCCCACCGAAGCGGCGCTGCTGCAGCTGCTGATGAAGAGCATGCTGGCCGCGCGGCTGGCGGCCCCGGACGCGCCGCCGCTCGTGATCCGGCTGCCGACCGACCCGCCGCTCGCCGACGGCGGCGGCGCTGCCGCGCGGACCGGTGACGTGGTCGACTGTGCGGTGACCGAGTGGACTGTCGAGGCGCCGCGCAGCGGCCCGTTCCGCAGCTGGGCGCCGGTCCAGCGGACCGAGACGGTGGCCGGCGCGTGGCGCGGGCCGCTGGAGGGCGCGCGCGCCGGCGAGCGGCACCTGGTCAGCGACCAGCAGCACGTGCAGCGCGTGCTGGACGTGAGCGTGCTGGCGGTGCGCCCTCCGCCGCGCCAGATACAGCTGACGTTGGCTGGCGGTGAAGACTGGACTGCCATTCCGGCTTTGACTGCCTCCCCGCCGGCTACGGGCTCGGTCTCGACTTCGGCGGCGGTCTCCGCTCCGAATCCAGTCACGGTCCCGGCTCCAGATCAAGCTGCCACTCCAGTTCCTGCTACAGCTCCTGGTACATCTCCAGCCCCAGCTTCTGCTGTTACTCCAGCTCCTGCTATGTCTCTGGCTCCGGCTGCTACGCCAGCTTGTGCTACGTCTCCAGCTCCAGGTCCTGCTATGTCTCCAGCTCCAGGTCCTGCTACGTCTCCAGCTCCAGCTCCGGCTGCCACTGCAGCAGACGTCGCGCCGCCGCTGCTACAGGACTTCGGCAGCGTGTCGCGCCGCTCGGAGGTGCTGTCTCGCGTGGCGCGGCTCGGCCGCCACATGTTCCCGCTGTCGGTGGCGGCGGCCAGCTCGCCGTCGCCCTCGCCGCGCTCGTCGCCGCCGTCGCCGACGCCGCGCTCCCCGTCGCCGTCGCTCGTCTCGTCGACGCTGTCGACGTTCGACACGGCGACCACTATCCCGCTCGCCGGGAGCGCCTCGACGGACCCCGGCGGCCGAGCCGGCGCCGTGCCGCCGGGCCGCGACATGGCCGAGCTCGAGCGGCGGCTGGACCGGCTGGAGGCCAAGCTGGACGCGGTGCTGGCACGGCTGGACTCGGCCGCTCGGTCCGCTGAGCGTGGCGGGCCGTCTCCAGTGACGGGCGAGACGGCGAACCACGCCACGACAGATGACCCGGCCGCTCAGCTGGTGGTGGATGACACGACCCAGCCGGCCAAGGATGAGACGCCGCCCCAGCCTCCGTCGCCCAGCCCTGCCTCCCAGTCACTGCCGGCTGCGGTGCAGCGTGTGGTTGACGAGGCCGCGTCGCTGCGCGCGCGACTGGCCGAGGCGGAGGCGCTGCGGCTGCGGGCCGAGCTGGGACGAGTCACGGAGACCGCCGACCTGCAGCGGCGCAATGCCGAGCTGCGGGACAAGCTGGGACGCGCTCAAGCGCGCTGTGACCAGCTGGAGTGCCAGTTTAACAGTGCTGAATGTGACCGAAGTGAGCTGGAATCCCAGCTGGCGGCCGCGCAGGAAGGCGGTAGGACGTTGGAGGCTAGCATCAGGAGCACACAGCACCGCAGTGGTGAGCTGGAAGCCGAACTGAGCATCGCTCGAGCCAATGCGTCTCACCTGGAGACCGAGCTGAGCGCCGCTCAGGACCGCTGCGCTCAGCTGAATGCACAGCCGCGGCGTTTGCTGCGCACCGTCTACAAACAGCTGGCCGCACGGCTCGGCCCTGACGGCACGTTCACCGGCAGCCAGGTCGGGGACCTGGTCACTGACGTCATGCGCGAGACCCTCCAGCGGCTGGCGGCGGAGGGGGGCTCGGGAGTGCCTTCGGCGGGCGGACACAAGGGCTTGGGAGTGCCGACTGCGGGCGGACACGAGGACTCAAGAGTGCCGGCTGTGGGTGGGCGCGGAGGCTCGGGAGTGCCGACTGTGGGCGGTCACGAAGGCCCGGGAGTGCCGACTGCGTGTGGGCACGGAGGCTCGGGAGTGCCGACTGCGGGTGGGCGAGGCTCGGGAGTGCCGACTGTGGGTGGGCGCGGAGGCTCGGGAGTGCCGACTGTGGGCGGTCACGAGGGTCCGGGAGTGCCGACTGCAGGTGGGCGAGGCTCGGGAATACCGGCGGCCGCTGGAGTCCGGGGTTCTGGACTGTCGGACGAACTGCCAGGGTGTGCGAACGCTGAACAGACGTCGGCAGACAATAGCCAGCCGAGAGGCTGCCCCAGCGATGTTGTACCCGAACGGAACTCTCCACCATCCGTGCCGGCGCGCGCCGCTGAAGATGAGCACGCCGAGGCCGGCGACACGTGATCGTGTTAAAAACGCCACCCTGGCTTACGTTGTCACCGATGTGCCAGCGGTAGTTCGCCGATAGTGATAGTGATAGTGATACAGTGCTTTCGATCAGTAAGTGCTGCCCGATGGGGACATCTTTCAGTTCCCGTGGTGCCGTAGTTTGTTTATTTCGTGGTTTTACCTATCACATGGACGTTTGTGCTGTTTGGATTTGGACACACATTGTGCAGTTTTGTGTAACTTCCAGTCACAAGTAGACACGTCATGCCTCACTACCGATGCTGTTGTGGCATCCTCGTATGTCGTGGCGTGTAGTTTCTGCGCGGCTGCCAACCACGGGGTGGCTGAGCTGCGCCATGAGCTAGGCCACCGTGTAAAGCGGCACAACTGCCGTGCGGGCAATCACCAACGTGTCACCTATTTTTCGCACCTTTTGCTCCATTTTTTCCAGGCTGAGAAAGCGTATGTTAGAACAAAAATATGCGGCAAATGTGTGTATCGTTTTCAATAGGACGATTCCTGAAGATATCGTTGGCGTCAGACGCAATGTTAGTAGACATCGAGGGTTTACAGTAAAGAAAGAAAACAGGTAGGTTCCTGGTGCCATTCACGAAGTTTGAAATATTATCTCGGGACAAGCGCTCCCGGATACTCACCACTGTTCCCCGAAGAATATTGTTGCAATTTATCAGACTACCTACATAAAGTTTGATGCTAGGTGCATACGAGGCACTATATTATCATATGCTTTTACTACGATATATACTTACTATATATTGCGGAAATTGTTACTTTGCGTATTTATTCTAGAGCTATTTTAAGACCATCCACCATAGATGGCGGGTCGCCCGCCGCCGGTGACCCGCCATTCATGATATGGCGGGGCGCGGAACCGTCCCCTGAACGCCACTGGGCCCCAACGCCAAAGTTGCAGGCATATTTTCATATTCGACACGACGAGCGATGTGCCTGACATGATTTCCGCCACCATTGGGGTTGAAGCTGGCAGATTACCCCGACATTGTTCAAGAACATTACGCTTATGGCCGTTGAACGGAAAGAATGCGTCTGCAGTCGTGAATGTTTGAATGAATGAATAATGTCTTCAATCGTGAATGCCATCTAGTTTCGTACAGACGGAGCTGTCTAGTGCTGTCCAGACGGAGCTGTGGAGCTGTCTAGTACCGTCCAGACCGAACTGGCCAGTACTGTCCAGACGAGCTGTCTAGTGCTGTTCGGACGAGCTGTCTAGTGCTGTCCGGTCGGAGCTGTCTAGTGCTGTCCAGACGAGCTGTCTAGCGCTGTCCAGACGAGCTGTCTAGTGCTGTCCGGGCGGAGCTGTCTAGTGCTGTCCAGACCGAACTGGCCAGTACTGTCCAGACGAGCTGTCTAGTTGTCCAACCGTACAGACAGAGAATCCCACGCTCTGTCTTGGAATGCTGGTACACCGGCAGATAGTACTAGTGCAGCTGGTGCCCCGACACGACTGCCACGGCCCGGGCCCTATCGGACCCTGTCGGACCGCCAGCTGACCGCTGACACTCCCAGTCGGGGGATACGACTCGACTTCTCTCCTCGGAGCATGTGATAATGCTGTTTTAAAGCTTGATCCAGAAGTGTGTGCACAAGTTGACATTTGATTTGCTTGCTCATGCTAAACTTTGAACATAACGGCATCCAATGTTTAACTGAAAATGAACTGGGGCACATTACAGGGTACGGCATAGCAGCTTCCTGTTTACCTTCCGCACCTGAAGGTATGGTGAGGTGTCGGCACATTACAGGGTACGGCATAGCAGCTTCCTGTTTACCTTCCGCACCTGAAAGTATGGTGAGGTGTCGGCACATTACAGGGTACGGCATAGCAGCTTCCTGTTTACCTTCCGCACCTGAAGGTATGGTGAGGTGTCGGCACATTACAGGGTACGGCATAGCAGCTTCCTGTTTACCTTCCGCACCTGAAGGTATGGTGAGGTGTCGGCACATTACAGGGTACGGCATAGCAGCTTCCTGTTTACCTTCCGCACCTGAAGGTATGGTGAGGTGTCGGCACATTACAGGGTACGGCATAGCAGCTTCCTGTTTACCTTCCGCACCTGAAGGTATGGTGAGGTGTCGGCACATTACAGGGTACGGCATAGCAGCTTCCTGTTTACCTTCCGCACCTGAAGGTATGGTGAGGTGTCGGCACATTACAGGGTACGGCATAGCAGCTTCCTGTTTACCTTCCGCACCTGAAGGTATGGTGAGGTGTCGGCACATTACAGGGTACGGCATAGCAGCTTCCTGTTTACCTTCCGCACCTGAAGGTATGGTGAGGTGTCGGCACATTACAGTGTACGGCATAGCAGCTTCCTGTTTACCTTCCGCACCTGAAGGTATGGTGAGGTGTCGGCATATTACAGTGTACGGCATAGCAGCTTCCTGTTTACCTTCCGCACCTGAAGGTATGGTGAGGTGTCGGCACATTACCCTCGCAGTCCTTTGTATGACGTCATGTTTTCCCCAACCAATCACCGCGTTGAATCTGCTTGTTGAAGTGCTTGTTTCGTGTGAACGGCGCAAGAATGCGACTGCCAAGCCAGCTAATACTCCAACAAATATCGCTGTGTGGGAGTGTTTTAAGCAAGCATGTCGTTCCAAGAACTCTGCTGTCGCTCGGAGAAGTACCGACGCCGAGCCTGTGCTGCCGCTGAGGTTGCTGATGTTGCTGAGGACTAATCACTCGATTGGTGAAGCACATCTCACTGACCAGATGTGCCAACTTGTGTACACCAACATGTACACACTGGGGGCCCGGGAGGGCTCTCCACAGACTTCCGTCGATAAACCTGGCCATATACATGATGATAACCCGATTACATTGTTCTATTGCTGCAATGGTACCATGATAGCCTCCGATTCAGCGCAAACGATCGTTGAATCACTATGCTGCAAACGCGCTTTTCATAATCTGCCAAACAGACCAACGTGCGTCGTTTATGCAATACATATGCTGTTGCGATGTGAATAAATGAGGAGCACTGGACGAGTTTTCTGCGCAAGAAGGAATCGCCGGACGATCTGCGCACCTCCAGTGTGGCTACTTCCCCACTTCTCCGGACACCTATGTACCCTTTAAAAAGCACTCCAGAGTCCAAAGCGCAGACGGCCACACGTTCGCACAGGGTCATTCTATTCCTGGCGATCGTGGGCATCCCAGTGGTCTCCGGCATGGAGTCAGTTTGGCCTGCCGATAGTAACCGGCCAGATATCGTGGTGGCTCGTGGGCCTAGTGAAGGTGAGAGGTCATGGTCCAAAAGTAAAACCAACAGATCAGCGCTGACACAGGCGTCCGGGATGCCTCGAGCACTCGCAGGTGGTGAACAGGACCCAACGTCGGCGTAGCACCTGAAGTTGCATACAACCGGCTGAAGTCGTCTCCGGTACCACCGGCCGTTGATGGAGGTCGAGCCAGTCCCACCCCTGTTTCCGGAGCGAGGGCCGGGTCCACCATTCCATCTCCTCCGACGGTGGCAGCCCGCGGAGGCTCCGCCCACGTACACGCCCATCGAGCCACAAGGGAGTGTATTAAAATAAACCAAGACACACGCGGCAACAACGCCTCCCGGAATCGATCACGTGGGGACCGACAGGAGACCCCGGCGACAAGCACGGACTAGTCACCTGGGCGGCCAGCTGGAGGTCGCGCTGACACGTGATGTAAATATCCAAACAGGGCGAAGGTGGAAATGGCAACGACAGCCGTCTGGGTACGAAACGTCCGCGCCAATATTCAGAGGCTTCTGCGGGAGTACATCAAAAGGCAATGGCGTCAGTCTGGACACGAAACAGCAGCGGCGAGTCAGCGCCGCCGCTCAGAGGTGGCGCGGCAGTTCTGCGAGAGTACTTGGACGGCTGTGGAGTCACGTCGTCAGCGTTATTGCAAGTTCTACTCGGCCAGCCGCGGTCGACGACCACGACGCGCTGCGAATGACGTCGTCGACACCAGCCGACCTTGGCCGCCCCGAGCCGATATAGCCCTGCCGACCCGGGGCGATCCCACGGGCTTCGCTCACCGTACGACGAGTTCGCCGACATGCATGACAGTCCCAACAACACACGGCCACGTCACCGGCGGGGCGGGGAGGGGAGGGCACGAGTCGTGACCTTCGTGACGGCACGTGCGACGGCGCGCGACCTCTGACCCCGCTTCATTTGTCGGGTGGAGGGTTGGCGGCGTCCAACGGCGACAGGTTGGCAGCTAGGCTGACCTTGTTGACCTCTAGGGTGCGCAGGTTGACGAGGGCGCACGTGGCCGTCCGGTGGAACTCGGGCAGACAGAGCAGGCGCACCGTCTGACCCTGCGCCCCTGAGGGCGACACACGCCAGGTCACACCGGGTCTCATCGGCGCCCGGCGGCGATAACGCGACACCTCTGCTATTGGTTTTACGACACGTCGACCTTTGAGTCATGCAGCGTTGCCAATCTCTCACGCCAATTGGTCGCAGGTGAAGAGTAGCGACAGGTGAGACTCGAACCCACAATTTTTCGATCGTGAGCTGCGTAGACCGCTCGCCTAACGGGTACCCCTAGACCACCCGTCCCCTGGAGCACCTCTGTTGAGTTCTGCTCCATTCAACTTGGATTCAACTTGCTGTTTATCCGCGACCTATATTCACACCGGGCGCCAGCCGGACCCATGTCACCGACCGAGCTAGGTCCTGTTGAATTTGTGCTTCGTAATCCCGTATGTGAAGAGGAAGTGTTGGGGTCAACGAATACGGAAGGTTATTTTCTTTAAAAAACGTAACATCAAAACATCAGGCCCCACTTTTCAGTGCATCTTAAACCACCTTGTCACAGAGCAGTTCATAGTAGAAGGGCATCATTCAAGTTTCAAATGAGAAAAAATGAGAGGGTAATTTTCTGTTATGGAGAAGGTTATGTTCTGGACGAAAAAAAAACAGGAACAGCCTATTTTTTACAAACTTGGCCACGTCAGGCCATTCACCGCTTGGCCACACACGTCGTGCCATATTGTCTGCTGTCACGCAATACTGTCCGTTGTCACGCCACGCTGTCTGTTGTCCGGCTACGCTGTCTGTTGTCACGCCATACTGTCTGTTGTCCCGTCATACTGCATGTTGTCACGTCACACTGTTTGTTGTCTCAACATACTGTCTGTTGTCACGTCACGCTGTCTGTTGTCACGTCACGCTGTCTGTTGTCCGGCTACGCTGTCTGTTGTACGGCTACGCTGTCTGTTGTCCGGCTACGCTGTCTGTTGTCCGGCCACGCTGTCTGCTGTACGGCTACGCTGTCTGTTGACCGGCTACGCTGTCTGTTGTACGGCTACGCTGTCTGCTGTCCGGCTACGCTGTCTGTTGTTCGGCTACGCTGTCTGTTGTCCGGCCACGCTGTCTGTTGTATGGCTACGCTGTCTGCTGTACGGCTACGCTGTCTGTTGTCACGCTACGCTGTCCGTTGTCATGCCACACTGTCTGTTGTCCGGCTACGCTGTCTGTTGTCACGCCATACTGTCTGTTGTCCCGTCATACTGCATGTTGTCACGTCACACTGTTTGTTGTCTCAACATACTGTCTGTTGTCACGTCACGCTGTCTGTTGTCACGTCACGCTGTCTGTTGTCCGGCTACGCTGTCTGTTGTCACGTCACGCTGTCTGTTGTCACGTCACGCTGTCTGTTGTCCGGCTACGCTGTCTGTTGTCCGGCCACGCTGTCTGTTGTACGGCTACGCTGTCTGTTGTCCGGCTACGCTGTCTGTTGTCACGCCATACTGTCTGTTGTCACGTCACGCTGTCTGTTGTCACGTCACGCTGTCTGTTGTCCGGCTACGCTGTCTGTTGTCACGCTACGCTGTCCGTTGTCATGCCACACTGTCTGTTGTCACGCCACGCTGTCTGTTGTCACGCAATACTGTCCGTTGTCACGCCACACTGTCTGTTGTCACGTCACGCTGTCTGTTGTCCGGCCATACTGTCTGTTGTCCGGCTAGGCTGTCTGTTGTCCGGCCACGCTGTCTGTTGTCCGGCCACGCTGTCTGTTGTCCGGCCACGCTGTCTGTTGTCCGGCTACGCTGTCTGTTGTCCGGCTACGCTGTCTGTTGTCCGGCTACACTGTCTGTTGTCCGGCCATGCTGTCTGTTGTCCGGCCATGCTGTCTGTTGTCCGGCCATGCTGTCTGTTGTCCGGCCATGCTGTCTGTTGTCCGGCTACACTGTCTGTTGTCACGTTACACTGTTTGTTGTCACACCACGCTGTCTATTGTCACACCACGCTGTCTGTTGTCCGGCTACGCTGTCTGCTGTCCGGCCATGCTGTCTGTTGTCCGGCCACGCTGTCTGCTGTCCGGCTACGCTGTCTGTTGTCCGGCTACGCTGTCTGTTGTCCGGCTACACTGTCTGTTGTCCGGCAACGCTGTCTGTTGTCCGGCCACGCTGTCTGTTGTCCGGCTACGCTGTCTGTTGTCGGGCTACGCTGTCTGTTGTCCGGCTACGCTGTCTGTTGTCCGGATACACTGTCTGTTGTCCGACCATGCTGTCTGTTGTCCGGCTACGCTGTCTGTTGTCCGGATGTGCTGTCTGTTGTCCGGCTACGCTGTCTGTTGTCACGCCACGCTGTCCGTTGTCACGCCTCGCTGTCTGTTGTCCGGCTACGCTGTCTGTTGTCCGGCTACGCTGTCTGTTGTCCGGCCACGCTGTCTGTTGTCCGGCCATACTGGGCGGACATTGCGCGGCCCACCTGTGTACAGTTTGGTGGCGAATCGACTCTGGTTTCCGGCGAACAGCAGGTCCGGACATCTGTCTATGATGAACGGGTCCGTGTCGTAGTACGGGAAACACGCTGAAACAACAACACGCACGTGCCACACACGGGTCCGTGTCGTAGTACGGGAAACACGCTGAAACAAAAACACGCACGTGCCGCTGAAGTACAGTTCAATGTGCAGGCAGAAAAATAATCTTTGTTTATTGCCACAATCTCCAACAGCATATTGTGCCTTTTGCAGGAGAAGTCAGTAGCTAAAAACGTACACAGAACAGGTGAATAATTTTCAGTTCAAACAGGTAAACGGCTGTCAGAACTCGTCGATGTCCGATGGCTCCGCGTATCAAATGTGAGCGTGTGACGCAGCACAGTATCTCACTACCTGTGTCTTAAATGCATTCAGCGGGTTTGTGAAGATCTCCGCACTTGGTGTCATCGCTAAAAATGTGTTCGTTTCGTTACTCTTAATAATCTGTTAAACAAGCCACACCTAATGGTTTCTACACGTGCATACGGTAAACGGAATAAAACAGGTTGCCTATTTCTCCTGACTGGGACACTTAATCCAAAGTTTTGCAATAACACCGATGAGTCCGTCCTGCCACATAAAACATTTCGTAAGAACATGATGTCGGATTGTACGCGACGAGTGGACACAGATGTCATGTTATAAAAGCGAAGAAGGTCCTGATATTGTAGAGATTCCGGTCGAGGTGTGGCACTACAGTGTTGGGCAAGCCACATTAAAAATCAACGTTCTACCCTATCAATCCTGGTGAGATGTGTTGAGGCTGCGCCTGCCCAGATGACGGAGCAATACTCAAGGCGAGACCTAATGTTCGCGTTATATGCCGCCAACAGAGGAATTTTCGAGAATTTGCTACCAGGAACCTCTGCTTGCATTGATCTTATAAAAAGTCCGAGATCTCGGTTCGCAGATGACACAGTTTTTGCCACATGTTGTGCGAAAGTCAATTTGCTGTCCAGGTACACACCCAGGTCTCGATATCAGTTTCACGCTGCAGCGTTGCATTGTGTACCCTAGATTCGAAGCGCACAGGAGTACGGCGGAAGAGTCATTGTGAATGATTTACATTTTAGAGTGTTCAAGGATAGCATCCAGTCTGCGGACCTCTTACAAAGGGAATCAATATCCCTCTTCAAGCGTGTCGCGTCGTCCACAGACGCTACCCTCCTAAAAATTTTGACGTCATCAGCAAACATCAGACATTCCGAGTCAATACTGGATGGCAGGTCGTTCACAAACAGGGCAAATAAAAGAGGAGCCAGCAAGCTCCCTTCCGGTACACCGGAAGTGACGTCAGCCCAGTCAGAGACCGCCCCGTTAACTATCAGCCGCTGCCGGCGACCAGTCAGGTATGAGCGAATCAGAGAAAGCATTTTGTCTGAAACATGATATGCATTTTCGAGTTTGTATAGTAACAGCTTATGGTTGACACTTTGTAAAGCCGAAGAGTAGTCCGTATAGATTGCATCTGTCTGGCAACCAGCAGCGATGGAATCCCAGGGGTGTCTCAAGAAAACTGCCAGGTTTGAAGCACATGACCTTTTTGGAATAAAACCGTGCTGGGTGTTAGTCAGTGCTGACAAAATGTGATCACTCAAAAGATTGTAGATGGTTTTTATAAAATCTTGCCACACAGGGAAAGAAGTGAAATGGCTCGGTAGTTCGTCGGATTTTTCCGGTTGCCCTTCTTAAATATTGGTGTGATATTTGTCTTTTTCCACTGGTTGGGAAATTTGCCTTGCCTGATGGAAAGGATGCAAATTTTGTTCAGCGGAACGCATAATTGGTCAGCACACTCACGGAGGACTCGGGCACTGATATTATCTGGTCCACATGCTTTATGCGGGTCAAGTCCAATGAGAATCGTGTGGATTTGTTCTAATGAGGGCCGAAAGTCTGTGAGATTAGACAGTCCATAGACCTGTAATGGTGGGTACTGGGCTACATCCCGTGCTGTGAACTTGGCTGAAAAGGCTTTGTTCAACAGGTGGGCACGTCCGACGTCATCGCTGATTAACTTGCTTCCGTCTAGCAGAGACGGAACAGAACCACTCCTTTTGAAACATTTCAAAAATGACCAGTATCGTTTTGGGTTTGTCTTAAAATCTTCCACTAGTCCCCTCAGATAACTGCAGTAGCTGCGTCCGATCAGACGTTTGAAGAAGTCGCGTTTGTCTGTAAATTCACGCCGAATGACACCGTCACTCGGGTGCCTTTTCATTCGACGATGTGCACATTCCTTCGCAGCTAGTGCACGCCTGGTCTCACCGTCAAACCAGGGCGGGAGTGTGCGGCGAGAAGTCACGACTGGTAAAAGTTCCAAACAGTGTCGCAATTAATTGAAATCTGCTCTCTTGTAGTTGTAAGCAGTCGATCTTGATGACCTAGGTGTTGCATGCTCTTTTACGACGCATTCAATACCTAGGTCATATAGCGTCGCCAACCTCTCCCGCCGATTAGTCGCGGGTGAACTCGGTAAATGCCGTCGGCTGTGAGATTCGAACCCACAATCTTACGATAGAGTCCGACGCTCTACCGACTGAGCTGCCGCGGCACCACTATGAAGACAATGCCGCGTTCACTATGCAGGCACGACGAACATGTTCACGCCATGAAACCGTGACTGCATCACGCACGCTAAGCACGAGCTAAAAACGGACGGTTTCCTTGTGAGCGAGAGCGCGCGAGAGCGAGAGCGAGAGCGAGAGCGAGCGAGAGGAGAGCGAGAGAGAGCGAGAGCGAGAGCGAGAGCGAGAGCGAGAGCGAGAGCGAGAGAGAGAGCGAGAGAGAGAGAGAGAGAGAGAGAGAGAGAGAGAGAGAGAGAGAGAGAGAGAGAGAGAGAGAGAGAGAGAGAGAGAGAGAGAGAGAGAGAGAGAGAGAGATATATATATATATATATATATATATATATATATATATATATATATATATATATATATATATATATATATATATATATATATATATATATATATATATATATATATATATATATATATATATATATATATATATATATATATATATATATATATATATATATATATATATATATATATATATATATATATATATATATATATATATATATATATATATATATATATATATATATATATATATATATATATATATATATATATATATATATATATATATAGATATATAGAGAGATATATAGAGATATATATAGATATATATATATATATATATATATATATATATATATATATATATATATATAAGAGAGAGAGAGAGAGAGAGAGAGAGATGCAGAGATGCAGAGATGCAGAGATGCAGAGAGACAGAGATGCAGAGATGCAGAGAGACATGCAGAGAGACATGCAGAGAGACATGCAGACAGATAGACAGATAGACAGACAGACAGACAGACAGACAGACAGACAGACAAACAGACAAACAGACAAACAGACAGACAGACAGAGACAGAGGCAGAGACAGATACAGGGACATATACAGGGATAGAGACAGAGACAGACAGATACAGCGACAGAGAAAGGGACAGATATGGGGACAGGGGCAGAGACAGAGACAGATACGGGGACAGGGACAGGGACAGAGACGGACATGTGGACAGGGACAGAGACAGATACAGATATGGGGACAGGGACCGGAACAGGGACAGACAGGGACAGAGCCAGATATGGGGACAGAGACAGGAACAGAGACAGATATGGGGACAAGGACAGGGACAGGGACAGAGACGGATACGTGGACAGGGACAGGGACAGAGACTGGGACAGAGACAGAGACCGAGACAGAGACAGAGACAGAGGCAGAGACAGACAGAACAGAGACATAGGCATCGACATGTACATGGACATGGACAGAGACAGAGATAGAGACAGATACAGACAAATGGAGAGATAAAGAGAGCTAGAGAGAGTGAGATAGAAACATGTCGGTACTGCACGACTGACCGAGCGTGTCCGGCGCCGTTGGGCAGAGGTGACCCCAGGTCAGCAGCCGTTCCAGCGATGTCAGGGGGTCGTCACAGGCACTGTACCTGATAACACCACACAGCAGATCAGATACGAAACACACAAGGTGCCAGGAATTCGAGCACAATGTGCTTAACCAGTCAGAGGCGAATTGTCGAGCACATGTGCTTAGCCGTCAAATTGTCGAGCACGTGTGCTTAACCAGTCAGAGGCGATTGTCGAGCACATGTGCTTAACCAGTCAGAGGCGAATTGTCGAGCACATGTGCGTGCGACTCGCTTCATCGTCGTCCAATCGTAAATTCCCTCAAATACCACGAAACGCAACATGATAAATCTTCGTCGTTCTTGAGCCGATCGCAAGCCTGAAAAGCAACCGCCATGACACTTTAACAAAGTGTGCATGTTGGGTCATGCTATACAATACGAGCAGGACACAATGAAACATGAAAATGGCAAGATCCCGACCGGCAGCTTCTGCGACAGGGGAGGGGAGAGGGCGGGGCGGGTACGTTGGGCGCTCGCTCCGGGAGTCGCTGCCAACTCGGCCACCTCGGCGCCGATGTCAGTCCTACTGTCCGGGCAAGGCGCGAGGGTGGCCTCCTTCACAATCAGCACGCGCCTCTGCTTTCTCCTGGCTGGGCTTGTCCCCAGGTTTTCTGGTGCGGTCGTCTCTCGATGTACTGGTCATGCCCAGCGACACAGTGGATTTGGCCTCCGGAGGGTCGTACCCAGTAACACAAACAAGTTTTGGCCTTCTCGCCGTCGCCTCCAAACTCCTCCGTCTAGCCCAATCGCCGGAACTCCGCGCGGAGTGAAATGGCCCTCTTCAATCCTGGGAATTCCAACCAGCTACGAATGACCTCCCCCCCCCCCGCCTTCCCCCTGCCAAACACAGGCAATGCCTCTTGCTCACACATTATCCAATGCCTTGGCTTCAAAATTATGAGCCAGGAATGGCCATATTATGCAAGTGCACTTTTCACCACGTCCAGATTCTGGGCACAACTTTCGGCGATTCGTTCCACGTGACATAATCGCACTAGTGGCTATATGTCCACCTGCACACTAGGTACTCTCTCCTCACATGCGCCCACCTGTACACTGGCTACTCCCTTCACACACCCCACCCCACCCCTGTATAGCAGGTAATCCCTCCCCACAGACACGCCCACCTGTACACTGGCTACTCCCTTCACACACCCCACCCCACCCCTGTATAGCAGGTAATCCCTCCCCACAGACACGCCCACCTGCACACCGGATAATCCCTCCATACGCGCCCACCTGTACACCGGGTACTCCATCCACACACACGCCCACCTGTACACCGGATAATCCCTCCAGACGCGCCCACCTGTACACCGGGTACTCCATCCACACACACGCCCACCTGACAGGTACTCCTCCACACCACCCCACCGTCACAGTATCCCCAAACACGCCCACCTGTACACCGGGTACTCCATCCAACACGCCCACCTGTACACCGGGTACTCCATCCACCCCACGCCCACCTGTACACCGGGTACTCCATCCACAAACACGCCCACCTGTACACCGGATAATCCCTCCAGACGCGCCCACCTGTACACCGGGTACTCCATCCACACACACGCCCACCTGTACACCGGGTACTCCATCCACACACGCCCACCTGTACAGCGGGTACTCCATCCACACACACGCCCACCTGTACACCGGGTACTCCATCCACAACACGCCCACCTGTACACCGGTAATCCCGCCCACCTGTACACCGGGTACTCCATCCACACACACGCCCACCTGTACAGCGGGTACTCATCCATACACGCCCACCTGTACAGCGGGTACTCCATCCACACACACGCCCACCTGTACACCGGGTACTCCATCCACACACACGCCCACCTGTACACCGGGTACTCCATCCACACGCCTACCTGTACAGCGGGTACTCCATCCACACACAGCCCACCTGTACACCGGGTACTCCATCCACACACACGCCCACCTGTACACCGGGTACTCCATCCACACGCCCACCTGTACACCGGGTACTCCATCCACACACACGCCCACCTGTACACCAGGTACTCCATCCACACACACACGCCCACCTGTACACCGGGTACTCCATCCACACACACGCCCACCTGTAC
This sequence comes from Imbricaverruca yamaguchii, assembly GCA_034440575.1. Taxonomy (NCBI): domain Eukaryota; kingdom Metazoa; phylum Arthropoda; class Thecostraca; family Neoverrucidae; genus Imbricaverruca; species Imbricaverruca yamaguchii. The sequence goes on along the minus strand of JAOTOL010001259.1, from coordinate 328,553 downwards.
ACCGGGTACTCCATCCACACACACGCCCACCTGTACACCGGGTACTCCATCCACACACGCCCACCTGTACACCGGGTACTCCATCCACACACGCCCACCTGTACACCGGGTACTCCACCACAAACACGCCCACCTGTACACCGGGTACTCCAGACACGCCCACCTGTACACCGGGTACTCCATCCACACACACGCCCACCTGTACACCGGGTACTCCATCCACACACGCCCACCTGTACACCGGGTACTCCATCCACACACACGCCCACCTGTACACCGGGTACTCCATCCACACACACGCCCACCTGTACACCGGGTACTCCATCCACACGCCCACCTGTACACCGGGTACCCATCCACACACACGCCCACCTGTACAGCGGGTACTCCATCCACACACACGCCCACCTGTACACCGGGTACTCCATCCACACACACGCCCACCTGTACACCGGGTACTCCATCCACACACACGCCCACCTGTACACCGGGTACTCCATCCACACACACGCCCACCTGTACACCGGGTACTCCATCCACAAACACGCCCACCTGTACACCGGATAATCCCTCCAGACGCGCCCACCTGTACACCGGGTACTCCATCCACACACACGCCTACCTGTACAGCGGGTACTCATCCATACACGCCCACCTGTACAGCGGGTACTCCATCCACACACACGCCCACCTGTACACCGGGTACTCCATCCACACACACGCCCACCTGTACACCGGGTACTCCATCCACACAGCCCACCTGTACAGCGGGTACTCCATCCACACACACGCCCACCTGTACACCGGGTACTCCATCCACACACACGCCCACCTGTACACCGGGTACCCATCCACACACACCCACCTGTACACGGGTACCACCGTCAGCGGGTACCTCCACACACGCCCACCTGTACACGGGTACTCCATCCACACACACGCCCACCTGTACACCGGGTACTCCATCCACACACACGCCCACCTGTACACCGGGTACTCCATCCACACGCCCACCTGTACAGCGGGTACTCCATCCACACACACGCCCACCTGTACACCGGGTACTCCATCCACACACACGCCCACCTGTACAGCGGGTACTCCATCCACACACACGCCCACCTGTACACCGGGTACTCCATCCACACACACGCCTACCTGTACAGCGGGTACTCATCCATACACGCCCACCTGTACAGCGGGTACTCCATCCACACACACGCCCACCTGTACACCGGGTACTCCATCCACACACGCGCCCACCTGTACACCGGGTACTCCATCCACAAACACGCCCACCGCACAGGTACCCCACACACCCCACCCCACCCTGTACAGCAGGTAATCCCTCCCACAGACACGCCCACCTGTACACCGGGTACTCCCCCACACGCCCCACCCGTACACCGGGTACCCATCCACACACACGCCCACCTGTACACCGGGTACTCCATCCACAAACACGCCCACCTGTACACCGGGTACTCCATCCACACACACGCCCACCTGTACACCGGGTACTCCATCCACAAACACGCCCACCGCACCTGTACACCGGGTACCCATCCACACACGCCCACCTGTACACCGGGTACTCCATCCACACACACGCCCACCTGTACACCGGGTACTCCATCCACACACACGCCCACCTGTACACCGGGTACTCCATCCACACACACGCCCACCTGTACACCGGGTACTCCATCCACACACACGCCCACCTGTACACCGGGTACTCTACCCATCCACACGCCCACCTGTACAGCGGGTACTCCATCCACACACACGCCCACCTGTACACCGGGTACTCCATCCACACACACGCCCACCTGTACACCGGGTACTCCACACACACGCCCACCTGTACAGCGGGTACTCCATCCACACACACGCCCACCTGTACACCGGGTACTCCATCCACACACGCCCACCTGTACACCGGGTACTCCATCCACACACACGCCCACCTGTACACCGGGTACTCCATCCACACACGCCCACCTGTACACCGGGTACTCCATCCACGCCCACCTGTACACCGGGTACTCCATCCACACACACGCCCACCTGTACACCGGGTACTCCATCCACACACACGCCCACCTGTACACCGGGTACTCCATCCACACACACGCCCACCTGTACACCGGGTACTCCATCCACACACACGCCCACCTGTACACCGGGTACTCCATCCACACACACGCCCACCTGTACACCGGGTACTCCATCCACACACACGCCCACCTGTACACCGGGTACTCCATCCACACACACGCCCACCTGTACACCGGGTACTCCATCCACACACACGCCCACCTGTACACCGGGTACTCCATCCACACACACGCCCACCTGTACACCGGGTACTCCATCCACACACACGCCCACCTGTACACCGGGTACCCATCCACACACACGCCCACCTGTACAGCGGGTACTCCATCCACACACACGCCCACCTGTACACCGGGTACCCACTGTCACCGGGTCTCATCACACACACCCACCTGTACACCGGGTACTCCATCCACACACGCCCACCTGTACACCGGGTACCCTCCACACACACGCCCACCTGTACACCGGGTACTCCATCCACACACACGCCCACCTGTACACCGGGTACTCCATCCACACACCGCCCACCTGTACACGGGTACTCCATCCACACGCCCACCTGTACACCGGGTACTCCATCCACACAGCCCACCTGTACACCGGGTACTCCATCCACACCGCCCACCTGTACACCGGGTACCTCCACACACACGCCCACCTGTACACCGGGTACTCCATCCACACGCCCACCTGTACACCGGGTACTCCATCCACACGCCCCACCTGTACACCGGGTACTCCATCCACACACACGCCCACCTGTACACCGGGTACTCCATCCACACCGCCCACCTGTACACCGGGTACTCCATCCACACGCCCACCTGTACACCGGGTACCCATCCACACGCCCACCTGTACACCGGGTACTCCATCCACACGCCCACCTGTACACCGGGTACTCCACACACACGCCCACCTGTACACCGGGTACTCCATCCACACACGCCCACCTGTACACCGGGTACTCCATCCACACACACGCCCACCTGTACACCGGGTACTCCACACACACGCCCACCTGTACACCGGGTACTCCATCCACACACGCCCACCTGTACACCGGGTACTCCATCCACACACACGCCCACCTGTACACCGGGTACTCCACCACACGCCCACCTGTACACCGGGTACTCCATCCACACACACGCCCACCTGTACACCGGGTACTCCATCCACACACACGCCCACCTGTACACCGGGTACTCCATCCACACGCCCACCTGCCCACCTGTACACCGGGTACTCCACACACACGCCCACCTGTACACCGGGTACTCCATCCACACGCCCACCTGTACACCGGGTACCCACCACACGCCCACCTGTACACCGGGTACTCCATCCACACGCCCACCTGTACACCGGGTACTCCACACACACGCCCACCTGTACACCGGGTACCCATCCACACACACGCCCACCTGTACACCGGGTACCCCATCCACACGCCCACCTGTACACCGGGTACTCCATCCACACACGCCTACCTGTACACCGGGTACTCCATCCACACACACGCCCACCTGTACACCGGGTACTCCATCCACACGCCCACCTGTACACCGGGTACTCCATCCACACACACGCCCACCTGTACACCGGGTACTCCATCCACACACACGCCCACCTGTACACCGGGTACTCCACTACACACGCCCACCTGTACACCGGGTACTCCACACACACGCCCACCTGTACACCGGGTACTCCACACACGCCCACCTGTACACCGGGTACCCATCCACACACACGCCCACCTGTACACCGGGTACCCATCCACACACACGCCCACCTGTACACCGGGTACTCCACCACACACACGCCCACCTGTACACCGGGTACTCCATCCACACACACGCCCACCTGTACAGCGGGTACTCATCCACACACGCCCACCTGTACACCGGGTACTCCATCCACACACACGCCCACCTGTACACCGGGTACTCCATCCACACACGCCCACCTGTACACCGGGTACTCCATCCACACACGCCCACCTGTACACCGGGTACCCATCCACACGCCCACCTGTACACCGGGTACTCCATCCACACGCCCACCTGTACACCGGGTACTCCATCCACACCGCCCACCTGTACACCGGGTACTCCATCCACACGCCCACCTGTACACCGGGTACCACCACACACGCCCACCTGTACACCGGGTACCCATCCACACGCCCACCTGTACACCGGGTACTCCATCCACACACACGCCCACCTGTACACCGGGTACTCCATCCACACGCCCACCTGTACACCGGGTACTCCACACACACGCCCACCTGTACACCGGGTACTCCATCCACACACACGCCCACCTGTACACCGGGTACTCCATCCACACACACGCCCACCTGTACACCGGGTACTCCATCCACACACACGCCCACCTGTACACCGGGTACTCCACACACACGCCCACCTGTACACCGGGTACTCCATCCACACACACGCCCACCTGTACACCGGGTACTCCATCCACACACACGCCCACCTGTACAGCGGGTACTCCATCCACACACACGCCTACCTGTACACCGGGTACTCCATCCACACACGCCCACCTGTACACCGGGTACTCCATCCACACACGCCCACCTGTACACCGGGTACTCCATCCACACACACGCCCACCTGTACACCGGGTACTCCATCCACACACACGCCCACCTGTACACCGGGTACTCCATCCACACACACGCCCACCTGTACACCGGGTACTCCATCCACACACACGCCCACCTGTACACCGGGTACTCCACCCACACGCCCACCTGTACACCGGGTACTCCATCCACACACACGCCCACCTGTACACCGGGTACTCCATCCACACACACGCCCACCTGTACACCGGGTACTCCATCCACACGCCCACCTGTACACCGGGTACTCCATCCACACACACGCCCACCTGTACACCGGGTACTCCATCCACACACACGCCCACCTGTACACCGGGTACCCATCCACACACACGCCCACCTGTACACCGGGTACTCCATCCACACACACGCCCACCTGTACACCGGGTACTCCATCCACACGCCCACCTGTACACCGGGTACTCCATCCACACACACGCCCACCCTGTACACCGGGTACTCCATCCACACACACGCCCACCTGTACACCGGGTACTCCATCCACACACACGCCCACCTGTACACCGGGTACTCCACCCACACACACGCCCACCTGTACACCGGGTACTCCATCCACACACACGCCCACCTGTACACCGGGTACTCCATCCACACACGCCCACCTGTACACCGGGTACTCCATCCACACACACGCCCACCTGTACACCGGGTACTCCATCCACACACACGCCCACCTGTACACCGGGTACTCCATCCACACACACGCCCACCTGTACACCGGGTACTCCATCCACACACACGCCCACCTGTACACCGGGTACTCCATCCACACACGCCCACCTGTACACGGGTACTCCATCCACACACACGCCCACCTGTACACCGGGTACTCCATCCACACACACGCCCACCTGTACACCGGGTACTCCATCCACACACACGCCCACCTGTACACCGGGTACTCCATCCACACACACGCCCACCTGTACACCGGGTACCATCCACACACACACGCCCACCTGTACACCGGGTACTCCATCCACACACGCCCACCTGTACACCGGGTACTCCATCCACACACACGCCCACCTGTACACCGGGTACTCCATCCACACACACGCCCACCTGTACACCGGGTACTCCATCCACACACACGCCCACCTGTACACCGGGTACTCCATCCACACACACGCCCACCTGTACACCGGGTACTCCATCCACACACGCCCACCTGTACACCGGGTACTCCATCCACACACAGCCCACCTGTACACCGGGTACTCCATCCACACACACGCCCACCTGTACACCGGGTACTCCATCCACACACGCCCACCTGTACACCGGGTACTCCATCCACACACACGCCCACCTGTACACCGGGTACTCCATCCACACGCCCACCTGTACACCGGGTACTCCATCCACACACGCCCACCTGTACACCGGGTACTCCATCCACACGCCCACCTGTACACCGGGTACTCCATCCACACACACACGCCCACCTGTACACCGGGTACTCCATCCACACGCCCACCTGTACACCGGGTACTCCATCCACACCGCCCACCTGTACACCGGGTACTCCACACACACGCCCACCTGTACACCGGGTACTCCATCCACACGCCCACCTGTACACCGGGTACTCCACCACACAGCCCACCTGTACACCGGGTACTCCATCCACACACGCCCACCTGTACACCGGGTACTCCACACACACGCCCACCTGTACACCGGGTACTCCATCCACACACACGCCCACCTGTACACCGGGTACTCCATCCACACACACGCCCACCTGTACACCGGGTACTCCACACACACGCCCACCTGTACAGCTGGTGCACGTTCTGTCCGGAGGTGCCGACCACCCGGCGGCCGCCGATCATTGCTTGGTAAGGGTTCGTCACACTGCGGAATGTCTCGTAGCTGTTCGCCTGGCGGCAGAATGGCGAACTAACAACTGTCCTCGCAGCCGCAGATATCACCCCACCCAATATGTATTGGCCGCGTTTTTAACGTTTGGAATTCCTGCACGTGGAAAAGGAAATTCCCGGTGCAACGGTCGCATGCCTTCACGGTACCATTCCACCTGGCAAGGGGGCCAACATAGTGTTTTAAGGACAGGATAACATGATGTGATTGAAACACTATTTAGCGACAGCAGTGAGTTAGATGCGGTCAACTGGTAGAAAACGTTGCAATTTATCAGCTGATGGACGCCGGGAAAGAATGCAAGGTAAACGACGTTTTGATATAACTGGATCTAGTGCATTGGTCTAGCTTTGTCGCGCCCCGGGGATGGGGGTCGCCACGTCGGGCGGAGTGTGAGGGAGCGAGCCGACTCCGATTACAAGATTACACTCGGAATTCCACAGGGAATTATTATACTCTGCAACACCACGTGAAAACCATAAATGAGCCGCACTTCGTGGAAAGTGGCGGAATTTCCCGTGGAATCAGCGCGTGCCAGCATGCACCCACAGTGACGGCCAGTGGACAGATCAGGTCATCAGATCGATACAGGACAGGACTCAATAGTGCAACACAATGAGTATACCCTCTACTAAGTACGCCATGGTTATACCTCTACCCCTCTGTCTCTGTCTGCCTGTCTGCCTGCCTGTCTGTCTGCCTGCCTGCCTGCCTGCCTGCCTGTCTGTCTGTCTGTCTGTCTGTCTGTCTGTCTGTCTGTCTGTCTGTCTGTCTGTCTGTCTGTCTGTCTGTCTGCCTGTCTGCCTGCCTGTCTGCCTGCCTGCCTGCCTGCCTGCCTGCCTGCCTGTCTGTCTGTCTGTCTGTCTGTCTGTCTGTCTGTCTGTCTGTCTGTCTGTCTGTCTGTCTGTCTGTCTGTCTGTCTGTCTGTCTGTATGTCTGTCTGTGTCTGTCTGTCTGTCTGTCTGTCTGTGTCTGTCTGTGTCTGTCTGTGTCTGTCTGTCTGTCTGTCTGTCTGTCTGTCTGTCTGTCTGTCTGTCTGTCTCTCTTCCACACAGCAGCGGAATCTATGCTCAACACGACCAAAAACTGGCAACAATGACACACACAGTCTAACGAAAGAACGCGAGGTGAAGCACAAGTTTAACTAGATGCAACTATCAACTATGCATGCATCAACAACTATGCACAGCACAGAACATTCAGGAGACTACTGGAGCACCACCGCTCGACACCACACACAGGCCAGACCGGGCGCGCCACCTTGGGCAGGAGACCACTGTACCACCACCTCTCAACACCACAGGCCAGACCGGGCGCGCCACCTTGAGTAGGAGACCACTGTACCACCACCTCTCGACACCACAGGCCAGACCGGGCGCGCCACCTTGGGCAGGAGACCACTGTACCACCACCTCTCAACACCACACAGGCCAGACCGGGCGCGCCACCTTGGGCAGGAGACCACTGTACCACCACCTCTCAACACCACACACAGGCCAGACCGGGCGCGCCACCTTGGGCAGGAGACCACTGTACCACCACCTCTCAACACCACAGGCCAGACCGGGCGCGCCACCTTGGGCAGGAGACCACTGTACCACCACCTCTCAACACCACAGGCCAGACCGGGCGCGCCACCTTGGGCAGGAGACCACTGTACCACCACCTCTCAACACCACAGGCCAGACCGGGCGCGCCACCTTGGGCAGGAGACCACTGTACCACCACCTCTCAACACCACAGGCCAGACCGGGCGCGCCACCTTGGGCAGGAGACCACTGTACCACCACCTCTCAACACCACAGGCCAGACCGGGCGCGCCACCTTGGGAGGAGACCACTGTACCACCACCTCTCAACACCACAGGCCAGACCGGGCGCGCCACCTTGGGCAGGAGACCACTGTACCACCACCTCTCAACACCACAGGCCAGACCGGGCGCGCCACCTTGGGCAGGAGACCACTGTACCACCACCTCTCAACACCACAGGCCAGACCGGGCGCGCCACCTTGGGCAGGAGACCACTGTACCACCACCTCTCAACACCACAGGCCAGACCGGGCGCGCCACCTTGGGCAGGAGACCACTGTACCACCACCTCTCAACACCACAGGCCAGACCGGGCGCGGCAGGAGACCACTGTACCACCACCTCTCAACACCACAGGCCAGACCGGGCGCGCCACCTTGGGCAGGAGACCACTGTACCACCACCTCTCAACACCACAGGCCAGACCGGGCGCACCACCTTGGGCAGGAGACACTGTACCACCACCTCTCAACACACAGGCCAGACCGGCGCGCCACCTGGGCAGGAGACCACGTCCACCACTCTCAACACCACAGGCCAGACCGGGCGCGCCACCTTGGGCAGGAGACCACTGTACCACCACCTCTCAACACCACAGGCCAGACCGGGCGCGCCACCTTGGGCAGCAGGCAGTCGTGGAGCGGCCGCTGCGGCAGCTGGTGGTTGGTGGGGTCGAACTCGCCGGGCATCACGTCCACGGGACAGCCGGCCGCCAGCTGCTGCAGCAGGTCGTCCAGCGAGCGCAGCGCCGCCACAGCCTGGTCGGTCACGTCGGAGCCCAGGTAGGCGGCCCGCTGTCGAGGGTTGAGGCGGTCACAGGTCACAGACGGTCACCACGGTCAACCGCAGTTGAGGGGACGGTCACCACGGTTCGCTGCAACAAGGGGGGGGGGGAGCGGCAGAGTGACCCGGAAGAAACAGATGTCAGAAATAATCCTCCTCACCAGACGAGATAAAATTTCGGATGTCCGTTCGAAGCTACGGATCATATACTGGCACTCAATATGTGCTCAACTTGTTTTAAGCGAAATCGTGCTTTCTGCTCTTGCAAAGCTTAGACATTTTCCTCACCGAACTGAAACATTGCTACACACTCCAGCCGGTGCCCTCCAAATGCGCTTGATGGTGCGACCTGCGACGCGTGAAGACAGGCAGTGGCGAACTGTTCGGCGGACACTGACCTTGAGGAAGTTTTTGTCCTGACTGCTGGAGCTGAGGGAGTTGCCGGCCACGATGACCTGACACACGGCGGCCATTGTCTGCTGCAGTTCACACGACCCCAGCTGACCTGTCACCAGGTCCACCAGCATCTGGGCGGCGAACAGGTCGCCACCGGCCTGCAGACCCAGGCCGGACACCAGCAGGATCCACCTGTCACATCAGGTCAGGTCAGGTCAGGTCACTGGCGGTCGGGAGACCCAGGCCGGACACCAGCAGGATCCACCTGTCAGATCAGGTCAGGTCAGGTCAGGTCAGTGGCTGCCGGGAGACCCAGGCCGGACACCAGAAGGATCCACCTGTCAGGTCAGGTCAGGTCAGGTCACTAGCGGCCGGGAGACCCAGGCCGGACACCAGCAGGATCCACCTGTCAGATCAGATCAGGTCAGGTCAGGTCACTGGCGGCCGGGAGACCCAGGCCGGACACCAGCAGGATCCACCTGTCAGATCAGGTCAGGTCAGGTCACTGGCGGACGGGAGACCCAGGCCGGACACAAGCAGGACCCACCTGTGTATTAGGTCAGGTCAGGTCAGGTCAGGTCACTGGCGGCCTGGAGACCCAGGCCGGACACAAGCAGGACCCACCTGTGTGTTAGGTCAGGTCAGGTCACTGGTGGTCAGGAGACCCAGGCAAGACACCAGCAGGATGTTTGTTAGGTCAGGTCAGGTCAGATCAAATCACTGATGGCCAGAAGACCCAGACTGGACTCAAGCAGCCATAACCCAGATGTCAGTTCAGGTCACGTTAAGCCACTGATGGGTTGAGATATGCAGACTGGGCATGACCCATCTACATCATGTTCAGTCAGGTCAGGTCACTTCAAACCAAAGACGCGAACTAGAATCAGCAGTATCAACCCATGATGGGCTGAAGCAGGGTATAACCATGAGTCGAAAAACAGTCCTGTCCTGGGTTTGCCTACCCAGAGCATCCTCATCTAAAAAAAACATCCTCTCCTGTTACCAGAAGGTGAAAGAGTGCACTGAACTGATGAATGAAATTATGACAATGATTTATCTTTGCAAACAACTTCAGCATATGCACTATGAGGCCAGAGCTTCCATCCAGAAACAACAGACTGAGTAATTGTGGACGAAAACAATGAGCTGATGTTTTTAGTGTTTTTACCTTCCATTTATCATTCATAATTTCTGCATTACTACCATAACATAGGTAAGATAACAGCGTTGTGAAGGAATCAGTGAGTTCGAACTCCGACCAGCAGCGCTGGGTAGAAGGGGTCCGGTAAATTGGCTCAATAGAAAAGTTGGGCAGTACATTATCGGTGGCCGGCAGAAATATTCAAGTGTACCGGTGTACGTGTTCGGCAAGTGTTCGGTACAGGTGTTCGGTATGTGTTTTGTATAGGTGTCCGGTATAGGTGTTCGGTACAGGTGTTCGGTACAGGTATTCGGTATGTGTTCGGTACAGATATTCGGTATATGTTCGGTACAGGTGTTTGGCACAGGTATTCGGTATATATGTCCTGAATAGGTGTCTGGTATATATGTCTGGTATAGGTGTCTGGTATATATGTCAGGTATAGATGTCCGGTATATGTGTTCGGTACAGGTATTCGGTATATGTTCGGTACAGGTGTTCGGTACAGGTGTTCGGTACAGGTGTTCGGCACAGGTATTCGGTATATATGCCCTGCATAGGTGTCTGGTATATATGTTCGGTATAGGTGTCTGGTATATATGTTCGGTATAGGTGTCTGGTATAGATGTCCGGTATAGGTGTTTGGTATAGTTGTTCAGCATAGGTATTCAGTATAGTTGTTCAGCATAGGTATTCAGTATATAAGCCCAGTATAGATGTCCAGTATAGGTGTCTGGTGTAGGTGTCTGGTATAGGTGTCTGGTATGGGTGTTCAGTATAGGTGTTCAGTATAGGTGTCTGGTATAGGTATCTGGTATAGGTGTTCAGTATAGGTGTCTGGTATAGGTGTCTGGTATAGGTGTCTGGTATAGGTGTCTGGTATAGGTGTCTGGTATAGGTGTCTGGTATAGGTGTCTGGTATAGGTGTCTGGTCTGGTATAGGTGTCTGGTCTGGTACAGGTGTCTGGTATAGGTGTTCAGTATAGGTGTCTGGTACAGGTGTCTGGTACAGGTGTCTGGTATAGGTGTCTGGTACAGGTGTCTGGCATAGGTGGTCAGTATAGGTGTCCGGTACAGGTGTCCGGTACAGATCTGGAAGTGTCTGGGCACAGGTGTCTGGTGTCAGTGGTCGGGAAAGGTGTCCGGCACATACGTGTCATGTCGGCGGGAAGTGTCGGGCACAACTCACGTGTCAGTGGCAGGAAGCGGCCGGTCCATATAGGTGTCCGGCATGTGTGTGTCGGCGGAAGTGTCGGGCACAACTCACGTGTCAGTGGCGGGAAGCGGCCGGTCCACGCTCTGCACGGGCAGATCGGCAAAACACATCTCCCGCACACGGAACTTGCCGCACACCTCCTCCTCGCCAATCACGGCACAGACCACGCCTGCGGCCACGCCCACCAGTCAGGCAAGGACGTCCCACCTGACTCATACAGCACGCACCGTGCGTAGGGGACGGGTAGTCTAGGGGTAAGTTGCCAGTCTCACAATCGGAAAGATTGTGGGCTCGAGTGTCACGTGTCGCTACTCTTCGCCTGCGACCAATCGGCGTGAGAGATTGACGACGCTACATGACTCAACTATTGACGAGTCGTAAAACCAACAACCACTACCAGTGGTGGTGGTTGTTGGAAAAGTGGCCTTTTTTGGAACTTTTGCCATCCAAAGAATTATACACTCCAGAAAAAAAAATACACTCCTTGCATTGCTGGATGAAGACATGCTTAACTAGCAAGACAGCTAGATGTCATACAATTGTGATAATCTGGATGGAGAGGAAGATTCGTCACATTGGGTCCCCTACCACATACACTTTCCAGTATAATTGAGGATAATGCACATTTGTTATTTCAGGTCATCTGCAGGCACATTCCAAGAGGAGGCAGCAGTGGAGCCAAAAAATGAGATGCCAGCCAGATTGGAAGAATATCAGCTTGCTAGCATGCACAAGTACAACAGATGTCAACATATGGCAAAATATGGATCACTGCAGTCTGAATATGATCTTAATGCCACTGAGCATTCCATATTTCATGATATTCCATCTTCCATATCATTCCATAACATTCCATTTGTGCATGTGTGATGGTCTGGTGACGTGCAGGCGAATTAACAAACAGCCACCAATGCCTTCATGTGTATGTTCTCCATTTGTGGAAAAACCTCAGAACAGAGTCCAGATGTGTCCAGAAGAATGCATGGCTGAACACCAAGAGCTAGAGTGGCATCCACACAATTGGTAAGCCACAAAGTGTAGCACTTCCCCCAAATCTCCAAAATGCTGGTGAATATGAGCATGTTTTGGCATGGCATAGGAATTGGCCATTATTACTTTTCCACACAACTTTTACACACATTTTACTTCTATGAAGCATACAAAGGTATTAGGTTTGGCTAAGTTATCCAATTTTTTTTTTTTTTTTGTAAGTTAGCCATTTATCAAATTCGTTTCTGGCTCATTCAAGATTATAAGTGTTTTAATTTTTTTTTAAAAACACTCAGGATAGCATAGGATGTGTGGTTCGAATAGGCCATTTAGTTATGTTTTAAGGGAAAAATTGCTTATAAAAAAGGCTTTCTTACATCCAGTTAGGCTGCATTTGCAACAGTTAGGCAACTTTTTTCTTCATTTTTAACATTACATTTCGGTGGTGGATTGGAGTTTATGGGCGCGTCGACATCTACGGTCATTTTGCGCCCATAACTGATCATTACATTTTATGCGATATTTCCGAACCAAACCAAAGCCACACTCTTTTGGTGTTATTTTGCTACCCAAATGCACTTGCCAAAAAAATGTGTGGTCACATCATGTAGGTACCTACATTATGAACACATTCATACTCATTGCATAAAAATCAATTTAAAGAAATAAAATCATCTTAAACTGCTAATTTCTTCATTCAGAAAGTCAGAGACCAGAAAAGTTAAAAGTATAATGGTATTCAATGGAGAATGGGGAAAGGATGCACCTAACAATTCCCTGAACATTTCATGAATGCATAAATAATGCTTGAATGCATGCATATCTGTAATATCTGCAAAGTCAATGCGCACTGAAGAGGCCCAGCCCACGTTTTGAAAGAAAAACATTTACGATTCAAAATGTAGAAAGTGAAAACAGGGTTTTCCCGACAAAAGCACAACAATCAGTTTTGTTCATTACTACGCTTGTCGGCAAAACATCGCAGCAATAAATATTATCATGTCCTGCTCCTTGTATTATCTGAAGATAGCCCTTCACACAACATAAGCTTACAGCTTTGGCTTATCGAAATCAACAGCTCGAATAACCGTGAAAATACTTGATATAAGTAAGTAGGTAGGTACCTACCTAGTCAGGTAATACCAACTCTCATACCGCGAGCCAAACACGCAGTCAATTCCATCCGGATAGCAGCAGAGCTTTAAAGAAAACCCTTTCTTCAATGAAAAAAATAACTACGCTCCGCTAACCAAATAAATGAATTCACCTTTACCAGCCGACCGCGTACGAAGGTCCGTTCTTGGATTCAATGGATTCATCTCTCTCCAGTTCCCACTCCGGCAGGAGCTATTGAAACCATTGCCACGAAAAGCCATGGATAATGCATTTCTTTTTGCTTCCTTGGAGAATTATATGTTCTGCATTAAATGGGATGCATAAATTCGTTCATATTTATATTCTAAAGCAGTCAGGAGCGATATACATAAAAGATATCGGAAGGATTCTCCCCATGAAAATTGCCTGAATGGTACCAAAACGTTCTTAAAACTTGCCAACACTTTGCTTCAAAATGAAGCTACATAGAACCTAAATTTCACCTTCTTTCGATTTCATGACTTATATTGTTTCCGAATTTCACCAACAAGCGGGAATATTTGCGTTCATGCCACTTCGACTGTGAGGTTTCCCCACTCCGAAAAAAAATCAGATTTACGTGTGTTGATCTAATCTTCCACAATCTTAAAAGCCTCATTCTGAAACAATGATTAATTTCTTCCCATAATCCTGATTATTATTAATTCAGAAAAAAAGTTCCCTGTAATTCTCTTGGCAGTTTACTCTAACTTATTTTCCTTTTTTGGTTTTTCATAGCAGTCATGGTGCGAAATGACACTAATTTCCGCTCGTCCGTGACGATAGTCGGTTTTACAGCGGCAATTTGCCCGCCCGTCGAGTCGCTTTTCATCCTTCCAAGTCATTCCTTGCTCCAACTAAACATTCCAGAGATGAACTAAAGTTCATCGAAATTCATTTAATATTAATAAGAATTGACTTGAATAAATTTTCCGAGCTTTCCCATTAAAAAAAAACTTCATGGTCGTGAGAATAACAGATGTTAGACGGCGTGTTTTAGTATAACTTCCCTTAAACCATCATATATTCCGAAACCTATATCCCGAAGTAACATTTTAGACCCTCCCATATATCAGTCAGTACCCGAACGTCCTGCTCTTGAGGCGTGTTGTGGATATGTATTAGTCTTTTTGTTTTTTTTAAATAAATTTAATCCGAATTGTTGCTGGGGTGGCTTCAAGAACCAGGGTTCTATTGCTAAGCAGAGCTTGTTGCGTGAACCCTGGTCCCACCTCCCGATCCATGAACTCCAGTTCAACGGCAGAATTTAGACCGAAAGTTTAACGTGCCGCCAATGCACCGACACGGCCGCCCGGTAGCTCGTCCCCGGCCTTATCGGGCCAGCTGCTAACTGACACTCCTGGCCGGGGGCTAAATGCGAGCGCGCGAAGCGACTCGAACCCTGTGTTGCCAGTACAGGGGAGACCAGTACAGGCCAGCGCGCTAACCAACTGAGATACCGGGGCGGCACTGAGCTACCGGGGCGGCAAAGTTGTACCTGACATGCCCACACCGCACTAGTTGTGCGGTGTGGGCATGTCAGGAGTAACAGGTATGGATATATAAACTTGGTTGACGTCGATTAAGTATGCTTCTGTGATCATTTTCTCTACCATTGCTCAGGAAGTTGCATTATAAGTCAACCACGTAACGTGGATGACTTGAGACAACGATGTGTGGTAGACCCCATCTGGTTGTCTGTGAGACACTAGGATAGGAACCGAACAAATTATTTGAAGGCGTTTTATTTTAGAAGAAGAATCTCGGGTTATTTTACGACGCATTCAACCGCAAGGTTGCATACCGTCGCCAACCTATCACACCGATTGGTCGTGGGTGGACTGCAAATGCCGCCGGCCGCGAGATTCGAGTCCCACGCTCCACCATCTAAGCTACTGAGACCCCCGGGTTTTTATTCTTCTTTCCAGGAAACATCATTGTATTTTCTCCAAATGTATACATTTCTTTATTTATGAAATGTATATACTCCATTACTTGGTGCTTCAATATACACCCCATAATTTGGCAAACTGGAAAATTATACACTCCATTACATAGTGCTTCTCAAGATTATACACTCCATACTTTGGCAACCCAAAAAATTATACATTCCTAATCCAAGACTGAGGAGTGAAAATCCAACACTGACCACCATGAGTAAAAGTAAAAGTAAAAGACACGCCATGAGTAAAAGTACAAAATACAGACATCCTACTAACCACATTTACACATTCTGGCACGTACAGTATGCCAAGAGCTGTTGGATTTGTTGGTAAAAGGGCTGAACTGTAAGGCTTGCGATTCCTCTCCCTGTACCACAAAAAAAATCGAAGTGATGCACATCACGGCTTTCTGAGGCATTGAAGAAATGGGTCCAAGCGTTGTGGTGCTCTAGGTGTTTGTTTATTGGGTGGTTCTCGACGCACTTGTATGCACATTCACGGCTAATGGCGCCGCCCACATTGTTTCGCCGGTGGGCAGCGGGATTAGGAAAGGTTCCCAGTGGCGCGAGTGTTGGACCTGGGACCTCTGGTGCCCAGAGCCAAACACCTTAACCACTCGGACATCCCCGCTCCGTGCTACGTGTGAAATGGGAGATTCAGGCGCATAACGTTTTGAATACCGCGAAACCAGAGCCGAAAGCGACGATTTATAAGTGCACACAACTAGTCATTAGATACATATCAAAGGCATAGCCGAATAGTCGGGTCTTGTCAGTCACCATAGACGATTAAGGAGGCTCAAAACGTGCAACTATAACATATAGGTGTGTTCCTACCGCACTGCACCACATCAAAGGAGTCTCAAAACGTGCGAATATATCGGATAGGTGCATTGCTATCGCTCTCAACCGCACCAGACACACTGCAACAAAAGCGATCAGAAGCGAGCTGGCGGCTGTCTGTGGGTCGGTGTCTGCCGGCTGTCTGTGGGTCGGTGTCTGCCGGCTGTCTGTGGGTCGGTGTCCCGCGGCTGTCTGTGGGTCGGTGTCTGCCGGCTGTCTGTGGGTCGGTGTCTGCCGGCTGTCTGTGGGTCGGTGTCTGCCGGCTGTCTGTGGGTCGGTGTCTGCCGGCTGTCTGTGGGTCGGTGTCTGGCGGCTGTCTGTGGGTCGGTGTCTGGCGGCTGTCTGTGGGTCGGTGTCTGGCGGCTGTCTGTGGGTCGGTGTCTGGCGGCTGTCTGTGGGTCGGTGTATCAATACGCCGGCTGTCTGTGGGTCGGTGTCTGGCGGCTGTCTGTGGGTCGGTGTATCGATACCCCGGCTGTCTGTGGGTCGGTGTCCCGCGGCTGTCTGTGGGTCGGTGTCTGCCGGCTGTCTGTGGGTCGGTGTCTGCCGGCTGTCTGTGGGTCGGTGTCTGCCGGCTGTCTGTGGGTCGGTGTCTGCCGGCTGTCTGTGGGTCGGTGTCTGGCGGCCGTCTGTGGGTCGGTGTATCGATACCTCGGCTGTCTGTGGGTCGGTGTCTGGCGGCTGTCTGTGGGCCGGTGTATCGATACGCCGGCTGTCTGTGGGTCGGTGTCTGCCGGCTGTATGTGGGTCGGTGTCTGGCGGCTGTCTGTGGGTCGGTGTCTGGCGGCTGTCTGTGGGTCGGTGTCTGGCGGCCGTCTGTGGGTCGGTGTATCAATACGCCGGCTGTCTGTGGGTTGGTGTCTGCCGGCTGTCTGTGGGTCGGTGTCTGCCGGCTGTCTGTGGGTCGCAATACGCCGGCTGTCTGTGTCGTGTCTGGCGGCTGTCTGTCTCCGGCTGTCTGTGGGTCGGTGTCTGGCGGCCGTCTGTTGTATCGATACGCCGGCTGTCTGTGGGTCGGTGTCTGCCGGCTGTCTGTGGGTCGGTGTCTGCCGGCTGTCTGTGGGTCGGTGTATCAATACGCCGGCTGTCTGTGGGTCGGTGTCTGCCGGCTGTCTGTGGGTCGGTGTCTGCCGGCTGTCTGTGGGTCGGAGTATCAATACGCCGGCTGTCTGTGGGTCGGTGTCTGCCGGCTGTCTGTGGGTCGGTGTCTGCCGGCTGTCTGTGGGTCGGAGTATCAATACGCCGGCTGTCTGTGGGTCGGTGTCTGGCGGCTGTCTGTGGGTCGGTGTCTGCCGGCTGTCTGTGGGTCGGTGTCTGGCGGCCGTCTGTGGGTCGGTGTATCGATACGCCGGCTGTCTGTGGGTCGGTGTCTGGCGGCTGTCTGTGGGTCGGTGTCTGGCGGCTGTCTGTGGGTCGGTGTCTGGCGGCTGTCTGTGGGTCGGTGTCTGGCGGCCGTCTGTGGGTCGGTGTCTGGCGGCTGTCTGTGGGTCGGTGTCTGGCGGCTGTCTGTGGGTCGGTGTCTGCCGGCTGTCTGTGGGTCGGTGTCTGCCGGCTGTCTGTGGGTCGGTGTCTGCCGGCTGTCTGTGGGTCGGTGTCTGCCGGCTGTCTGTGGGTCGGTGTCTGGCGGCCGTCTGTGGGTCGGTGTATCGATACCCCGGCTTGTCTGTGGGTCGGTGTATCGATACCCCGGCTGTCTGTGGGTCGGTGTATCGATACCCCGGCTGTCTGTGGGTCGGTGTCTGCCGGCTGCCTGTGTCTGGCGGCCGTCTGTGGGTCGGTGTATCGATACCCCGGCAGGCGTCCGCGCGACGCCGCTGCGCCTGAACACTAAACGAGGCGGACGGCAAAAGTGATCGTCAGCGAACTGGAGGCAATGACCATGTGGGAACTTCCGGTCGGTTGTTCGATTGGATTGCATTGTGGCTTTACGACGCACTCAGTAGCTGAAGCTATACGGCGTCGCCTGTCTCTCACCCTGGCAGGAAGGGCGGGCATCGCGCGGAATCGAACCCCGTGCCTCTGGTGTGCCAGACGCTCAGCTCAGCTACTGGGCTACCGACGCCCCCTGAGTGAGGCGGACGGCAACAGTGATCGTCAGCCAGCTGAGGACAACGGCAGGGTGGGAGCTGCCGGCCGTGCACGTGATACTCGGCCGGCGCCGCGCCGCTCACCGTTGACCACCCGCTGCGGCTCCACGTTGCCCTCCAGCCTGATGCGGCCCACCTCGTCCTCCAGCACCAGATCGTCGTCGTCAGAGATGAACCGCTCCAGCACTGGCTGCGGCTCCAGGTTGTGCTGCCACACACACCGCGCGTGTGACGTAATCACAGACAAATGACGTCACCGTCAAGAGATGAACTGCTCCAGCACTGGCCGCAGCTCCAGGTTGTGCTGCCACACATACCACATGCGCGATGCCATCACAGACAAATGACGTCACCGTCAAGCGATGAACCGCTCCAGCACTGGCCGCAGCTCCAGGCTGTGCTGCCACACACACCGCACGTGTGACGTAATCACAGACAAATGACGTCACCGTCATCGTCACTGCTGTGCCGTCACATCGTTCCGTGTCCGGCAGCTGGCGGAGTGCGCTAACACTCCAGTGCAGTGCACTGCGCCACCTCGGGCAGTCGGCGCGACACGACACGACACGACACGACAGCAGAGCGACACCCGGTGGCTTACACGCGGCGGACCCGAGACGGCAGAGCTCACCTCCTCGCTGATCTCCTTCAGTATGGACGGCTTGAGGTGCTGCTGTTTGAACAGCGTGCCCAGCAGCACACAGACGCCGCGCTGTTCGCCCAGCTCCTGGACGGCCAGGACGGGCACCGAGTCACCTGCAGGCGGCAGCAGCTCGTCACGTCGGCACAAACACGTCCCCGGCCGAGACGCGACGAAAACGTACGCAAGACGAATGCCGAGCGTCGTGCAAACGTCACACACATGTAGCCAAACATCACGCGTAGCATATAATGCGCGACCTGTGACACAGAGACGGGATAATGCCCAAGGGCACAACATTTTAGAACGGGTGGGAAATTGGCCTTTTGATGTTATTTCTGTCATTTCTCTCCAGTGAATGCCCAGGAGTTCCACGCAGAACCTCAGCAAGGTTGAGCAGTGAACACATCCCAAAGATATATGGAAAGTTCCACCTCTGGAGGGATCCAGAGCGGACACCGCCCCTTCGCAGCTTTGAACCGAGTTCAAATCTTACCACAGTGCATGGAAAGAAACGACTTCAAAATGTTTTTTGCATACATTTTTTGGGGGGTAATTGCACACCACATGCACCAACTGGCTAGCGAGTGCTCGCACTTGAAATGCGTGACTTATAACTGGAGATCGAGCCTGTAGTCTGTCACACGACAAACTGTCCACTGTCTGACTACGACTGACCAGACTGACAACTGACAACTGACGACTGTGGTGGTTGTTGGCTCTACAACACGTCGACCGTTGAGTCATATAGCACCGCCAGTCTCTCACGTCGATTGGCTGCGGGCGAAGAGTACCGACAGGTGAGGCTGGAACCCACAATCTTTCGACTGTGAGACGGGCAACTTACCCCTGGACTACCCGTCCCCTAACTGACGACTGTCCAGTCGCCGGGCCACAGTCGAGTGTTGAGCAGGCTCAGGACCAGACTCAGCAGACTAAACCCCAGAGGCAGGCCACAGTCGAGTGTTGAACAGGCTCAGGACCGGACCCAGCTGACTCACCTCAGAGGCGGGCCGCAGTTGAGTGTTGAGCGGGCTCAGGACCGGACCCAGCTGACTCACCCCAGAGGCGGGAGGCGGGCCACAGTCGAGTGTTGATCAGGCTCAGGACCAGACCCAGCCGACTCACCCCAGAGAGTGGGCCAGACAGTCGACTAAGAGGCGGGACAGTCGAGTGTTGATCAGGCTCAGGACCAGACCCAGCCGACTCACCCCAGAGGCGGGAAGAGGCGGGCCACAGTCGAGTGTTGATCAGGCTCAGGACCAGACCCAGCCGACTCACCCCAGAGGCGGGAGGCCACAGTCGAGTGTTGATCAGGCTCAGGACCAGACCCAGCCGACTCACCCCAGAGGCAGGCCACAGTCGAGTGTTGAGCAGGCTCAGGACCAGACCCAGCCGACTCACCCCAGAAGGCGGGAGGCGGACCACAGTCGAGTGTTGATCAGGCTCAGGACCAGACCCAGCCGACTCACCCCAGAGGGGGCCACAGTCGAGTGTTGATCAGGCTCAGAAGGACCAGAACCAAAAAGTTAACAACCAGACCCAGCCGACTCACCCCAGAGGGGCCACAGTCGAGTGTTGATCAGGCTCAGGACCAGACCCAGCCGACTCACCCCAGAGGCGGGAGGCGGGCCACAGTCGAGTGTTGATCAGGCTCAGGACCAGACCCAGCCGACTCACCCCAGAGGCGGGCCACAGTCGAGTGTTGATCAGGCTCAGGACCAGACCCAGCCGACTCACCCCAGAGGGCCGTTAATCAGAGGCGGGCCACAGTCGAGTGTTGATCAGGCTCAGGACCAGACCCAGCCGACTCACCCCAGAGGCAGGCCACAGTCGAGTGGTGAGCAGGCTCAGGACCAGACCCAGCCGACTCACCCCAGAGGCGGGAGGCGGGCCACAGTCGAGTGTTGACAGGCTCAGAAGCCCCCCCACTTACCCCGGAGGGGCCACAGTCGAGTGTTGATCAGGCTCAGGACCAGACCCAGCCGACTCACCCCAGAGGCGGGAGGCCACAGTCGAGTGTTGAGCAGCCCAGACACACAGAGCTCAGGACCAGACCCAGCCGACTCACCCCAGAGGCGGGCCACAGTCGAGTGTTGATCAGGCTCAGGACCAGACCCAGCCGACTCACCCCAGAGGCGGGCCACAGTCGAGTGTTGAGCAGGCTCAGGACCAGACCCAGCTGACTCACCCCAGAGGCAGGAGGCGGGCCACAGTCGAGTGTTGATCAGGCTCAGGACCAGACCCAGCTGACTCACCTCAGAGGCGGGCCGCAGTTGAGTGTTGAGCGGGCTCAGGACCGGACCCAGCTGACTCACCCCAGAGGCGGGAGGCGGGCCGCCGTAGCCGCTCCCTCAGCGCCGCCAGCCGGCAGTTGTACACGTGGCAGTACTGGCGGCTGAAGTCTCGCTCCTGCTGCCGGAACCGGTCCGCCTCGTCCGTCTTGTCGACGACGTGTCGCTCCAGCGGCGGCGCGGCCGCGGCCGGCAGCTGCATGGCACCTCCGGTCGGGAGACGGCGGCGACACTGTCAGGAGGGCACCTCCGGTCTGGAGAGAGCGGCGCCGCTGTCAAGATGGCACCTCCGGTCGGGAGAGAGCGGCGACACTGTCAGGGTGGCACCTCCATGTGGAGACAGCGGCGACACTGTCAGGATGGCACCTCCGGTCGGGAGACAGCGGCGCCACTGTCAGGATGGCACCTCCACTCGGGAGACGGCGGCGACACTGTCAGGATAGCACCTCCGGTCGGGAGACAGCGGCGACACTGTCAGGATGGCACCTCCGGTCGGGAGAGAGCGGCGACACTGTCAGGAGGGCACCTCCACTCGGGAGACAGCGGCGACACTGTCAGGACGGCACCTCCGGTCTGGAGAGAGCGGCGCCGCTGTCAAGATGGCACCTCCGGTCGGGAGAGAGCGGCGACACTGTTAGGATGGCACCTCCGGTCGTGAGAGAGCGGCGCCGCTGTCAAGATGGCACCTCCGGTCGGGAGAGAGCGGCGACACTGTCAGGATGGCACCTTAGGTCGGGAGAGAGCGGCGCCACTGTCAGGATGGCACCTCCGGTCGGGAGAGAGCGGCGCCACTGTCAGGACGGCACCTCCACTCGGGAGACAGCGGCGCTACTGTCAGGATGGCACCTCCGGTCGGGAGAGAGCGGCGACACTGTCAGGATGGCACCTCCGCGTGGAGACAGCGGCGACGGCGGTCGGACGCCACTGTCAGGATGGCACCTCCGGTCGGGAGACGGCGGCGACACTGTCAGGATGGCACCTCCGGTCGGGAGAGAGCGGCGCCACTGTCAGGGTGGCACCTGCACGTCGGGAGACAGCGGCGACACCTGTCAGGATGGTCACGATAAATAGGGTAGACAAGCCCCCCGGTGGCACAGTTGGTTAGGCTGGCCACGTCTCCCTGCACGGGCAACACAGGGTTCGAGCGCTGTCACGCGCGCACCTCCGGCCGGGAGTAGAGCGGCCCACTAGTCCGGGGACGGCTACCTGGCCGTGTCGGGGATGGCGGCAGTTAACAGTCTAAATTTGCGGAACTGGCACCTCCGGTCGGGGCCAGAGTTCAGCGCCACTGTCGGGGTGCCGCTGGTCACGTCTGGCCCGACACACGAGCAGCTCACCTGTGAATGGTCACGATTTTTAAAGAGATGGTCAAACTGGCTGGACCCAGTTTCGCTCGAGCTTCGGTCAGCTTCGGGTGGGTCGGATCAGCCGTGCCAACCCAGTTTTGCCTGGAAAATTGACTATCAGTCAGCTGGGCGGGAGAGTGAAGTCAGAAGATGAAAACACTGTAAACAGTGATGGGCGGGATTTCTAGTTCATGTGATTGCAGAACAAACTGAGAAATGACCACCACAAGACTCAAATTAGTTAGCTATTTGGGCTTGGGCAACCAGAATCAATCATTCGTGCCCATAACGTATACTCTTGTACTTCACTGTTGGTAATAACTACTACATTGGTGTGCACATGGTTTGAAATCCAATCGCCAACAAGTATTGGAACAAGTTTCCAGAATGTATAGGTGTTGAGCTGTTTCCCAGTTTCATATGTAAAATGCTTTCGTCTCTTCCATAAAACATTCGGGGCTCTGGTGCAAAGTGCATGCACGTGAGAAGTAAGTGACGCACAGTCAGGGCTCCCAGACAGCAGGGGCCCACTGTCTCTCCTCCCCACATAGCAGGTAGCGATGGATAGTGTAGGTGTGCTCGATGTGCATCCTGCAAAGTGTGACCTCTTCTTGTCTGGATTTACGAAAGCATGACTCCCAAAGTCCTAGATGTGATTTCATTGCATGTAACTTATTGTTGCTTTCTCTGTCCCATGCCCTTTGCCACTTAGCAAGTACAAAATTTGTCATTCTTGAGAAGTGGTCTCTGGCAGGAAGGC
Source organism: Imbricaverruca yamaguchii (assembly GCA_034440575.1). NCBI lineage: Eukaryota > Metazoa > Arthropoda > Thecostraca > Neoverrucidae > Imbricaverruca > Imbricaverruca yamaguchii. The sequence continues at coordinate 304,483 of JAOTOL010001259.1, read as the reverse complement.
AGCATATGCATGGACAGGGATTTTCAGCTGCCAATTTCGCCGCGATGTCCGCGTGCTCGTTTCCACACAAGACTCAAAGTGCTATCAGGAGTGGTTATCAACACAGTTTCAGTGTCAGCACTAATACACCCTTTGCAACACAGGGAATTGTTTGATCAGTGTGCCATGTGCCATCATTTGTAATGGAATAGATCTTGAAATGTTTCACTGTGCCAAATGCTAATCCCAGTGCATGTACAAATAATGCAACAGAAATGAAAACAAGTTCTCCCACAACAAAAAGTGAAAATAGCTAGCAATATATTACACAAGCAAGATGCCTTTAAGATGACAAGAGATGGGCTGTAAAAGCAAGCAACAGTTTACTTTCTTGGAGGTTATCAATTATTATTTCAAAATCCTTCAATAATAGTATATTGGTATATTGATAACAAGGTACACCACAATGTCATGTAGATCTAATATGTGAGTTTTAATACCAACTGATACCACTAAACAACCAATAAGTATCAAATGATATGAAGTACCTACTAAAAATACTCTATTCACTGAAAACATATGATCACATGATTAGTGAATTCCATTACTAAGTGATAAAAACACTTAGTCATATTCATGAATATCCTATGCAAACATTATTTCCTTCCAATGCCTGAATGATGCCCTACAATTCAAACTTACCAATATATTGTGTTGAGCACTTCAGCATAGCATGGTTTCAGCACATTTCATAACACCAGAACATGTGGTAATTCCAATGCTGTGGCATGCATCCAAGAACTGTCTATTTCACTTCAGATTACACATAAATTAGGTCTAATCATATTAAGGATAGTTTGCAGACTGTAGCATCACATGTTTCATCCCAAATTTCATTGGTCCATTTCCCAGTGTCTTGAAATTTCCAAACCAGTGTAGGAATCAGATTCAAATGAAAACATTATCTTGAATCAAGAAAAACAGTTGGACTGAATTACTGTAGCTTTATATTAGTTTATAATTATCAATGTCATTTCACATGATTCAGCTAGTTTATTGTTTATTGGTTGGTTCATGACACACTTTATGCACACTCACTGCTAATGGCGCCACCCACACTGTTTCACAGGTGGGCCGCGTGATTGGGAAATGTCCTGAGTGGCGCTAGAGTCGAACCCAGGACCTTTGGTACCCATAGCCTGACACCTTAACCACTTGGCCATCCCCGCCCTGATTCAGCTACAGTAAATTACCAACTTAACCATATTTGATTTCCAATATCCTGAAATTAAATTTGCAGACAAGCAGCATGCACAAATTATAGAATTATGCACATTCAACTACCAGATCAGAATTTGGTCCTGCTCAAGCACTAGGTATCCACCCACATGAGATGATCCAGTTGCTTCATGTTCTATGCCATAAGGAAGGCTGGATTTGTGATTTATTATTCTGGATGTGGAGAAAATTTATGTGGTAACCAGATGCAGATATTTTTTTTGTCCAAACCTGTCATCAAAATACACTCTAATATATACCAATACTAAAATATTATCCATCATTTGTAACTTAGAAGTAACTTGATGATCAGTACACCTTTCAGCTTCTGTCTGTGTTCTTGTTGTTGGTTGGTTGGTTATTTTGGCTTATGGGAGCATCAACTGCTTCAGTCATACAGTGCCCCATTCTTGTGGAATAATAATGGTGTGGCCTGTATGTTAGAGGTGGAAACTGAAAAGGACGGCTACAGAAATATTGTAGACAGTTACAATGAAATCCAACCGATGAAGGGCAAATGTAGTTCCTATTTCAAGAAAGGAGAGAAAGTGAAAACAAGGCCAATAAGTCCACATCCAGTCGCAAGGTACGATCAATATCAAGGATAGATAGTAGTTACGGAGGTAGCAGATGATCAAGATACCAACATGGTTGAAAACGCGTGTAACCGACTACGCACAGAACAGATCAGGATCAGGTGTGGAACGACAGTAGGCCGACAAGGTCCCATCGGTTAATATCAGCCAGTCCCATGGTTGCAGGTAGCATCTAAAATGGATAGAGTTGTGGCTAGTAGACAGCAAGAGGATGCGGTACAAAGTCATCATGGCAAAATGTTCTAGTGGAGTCCCCAGGGGTCAGTACAGGGCCATACTGTTCATTATATTGTAAAAACATGAAGTGGCCTAGCAGTAAGTTTGAATTGCAGATGATTGAAGGTCTTAGGCATACAGGTCAGGATGAGCATATCAAAAGACAGCGAACGGAGTGGTCGAAGATGGCAAGAAATTAACTATAGTCAAATCATGCATGAGGTAGCAGCATAGAGGCATCGATGGGGGCCAAGTGCTCAGTGCCCAACAGGAGAGGATTAGGTGTTATTCTAAACACAAATGGGGGCATCAGAACAGACCAAGGAAGCCAGAGGCACGAGACGGGCAAAAAGGAATGTATCATACAGAGTGAGGAGTGAAGGGCTCGTGCATCGCAGGCCACATTGGATACGCATCCAAGCTGGTCAGCTAAATTTGGCTTGGAGAGTACAAAGAGGGCTACAAAATGTTAGGCATAGCAACCGGCATAGAGGAAAGATGAAGAAATGATATGTTTCACAAGAGGCGGAGGAGTAGAGGTCTTATGCAATGGTCGGAGGGGGTACCGGGATGTTAATTTAACAGAATGATCAATGAGGTCATAATTAAATTAAAATAACCACAGCAGACAAGGTTAAGGCAAACTTCACCAACAGGGTGTGGAACACGGAACCAGCGCGAACAGTCAGTAGCAGAACATGAACATCTTAAAAACAGCATAGACAATCATTAAAGAATAGAGGGCTTGCTTTTCAGTATTACAGGGAGGGCTGATTGGCAGATTTGGTGGGCAACTGGTTCAGTGTACAGAGTGCAACCAAGAAGGGCCCTTGTGGCTCAGAGTTGCACTGATCTTTTATGTCTTTATGTCTTAAACTAAACATTTTTGACATGAAGAAGTGTTCAATCAACTGGGAGGAGTGCTGAATGCCCATTTAATCATGTCAGAGCACTGGGAGAGGGATTGATAAACTATGGTAGAGAAAACAGCAGTACAGCATGTATGGTACATTATAGAAATGATCACTATGCTCAACCAAGAGGTAAGCATGAGCAGAGAAGACACACAGTCACATCTTCCAAATCACATTAACTAACATGGCATTCTAGAAGAAAACGGAAAAATTAAAATATGAACACCTTTTAAGACAATAGAAGCAAATATGGAGATCAAGGTAAATATAGGTGTTAAAGGATCTGCTTCAGCAATTACTTCATATATTTGAGCATTGAACCGGCCATATTAAGTATCTTCTACAGTACAGCTGATGACATATTGGCAGGGTACTTCCCACCACGAAAAATCGACTTAAGGAAGCTGTAAGATTTAAATGAATCTCCTTGAACCTTCATAACAGTTCAAGTTCCAGCTTTCTACCTTGGTAATGCCTCGTCACAAACTTCGAAATACAAATCCACAGGACACTGAAATCCAGTCTGATGAAGACTGAAAACCCTCTCATGCAGCCTTCATTCCAGCGGGAAGCCCTGATGCCTCCAATAGAACGCTCACTGATGTGGGACCAGGCAAGCCTTTGCTGGGCGAATATTGGATGGATATTGCGCGGGGTTTTCATGCGCATACACGCCATTAATGTACCACAAGCGTTGTAATCGGCCCTCTTTCTGCTCGGTATACACTAGCAATTGGAACTTTGCGCTATGCGAAGTGAACTCTGGAATTTCACAGAGTTTGAAGCGACCATGGTGTTGAACTTACCATACGATTATCTTTCATGGAAATTATTATCGCATTTTGCACTACAATTATGAAGTATTTCATGACGCCACCAAAAAATTTCTGAACATGTCACCTAGGCGAACAACAAGTTCATGCAACTTGATCACGCAACTCAAATGTTGTCAGGTTATGCAGCTTTCTTCAGTTTCATTTATGAATTATTGTACTTTGAGATGTTCATCAGACAAGCTTTACCTGTGACGTAAACAAATGGCAGCCAAACGAAATATGTTTGGCTTGGTTACGTTAGGATAAGTTTGAACTTGGGATTTTAGAACATTATTTATGGGATTTAAAAAATATTGAAATTGGAACTTTCCCGGGAGCAGGTTGGCTTCGGCTAGGTTGGATTGAACTAGGTTTAAGTTCTGAATTTTTCCACGAAAATTTGTTGTCCTTTTTCCATTACCTTTTCCTGAAATTTGTGTTCAGAAAGTCGTATACAATACCGCAATTCAACCTCTAATTTGGGTGCAGAGTATGAGTGTTACCACCACCAGAGGACGTAGTTGCGGCACGCGTGGTACCACCACCAGAGGATGTAGTTGCTGTATGTGTGGTACCACCACCAGAGGACGTAGTTGCGGTACGCGTGGTACCACCACCAGAGGACGTAGTTGCTGTATGTGTGGTACCACCACCAGAGGACGTAGTTGCTGTATGTGTGGTACCACCACCAGAGGACGTAGTTGCGGCACGCGTCGTACCACCACCAGAGGACGCGGTTGCTGTATGTGTGGTACCACCACCAGGGACGTAGTTGCTGTATGAGTGTTACCACCACCAGAGGACGTAGTTGCGGCACGCATGGTACCACCACCAGAGTGCGTAGTTGCTGTTGAGTGTTACCACCACCAGAGGACGTAGTTGCGGCACGCGTGGTACCACCACCAGAGGGCGTAGTTGCTGTATGTGTGGTACCACCACCAGAGGGCGTAGTTGCTGTATGTGTGGTACCACCACCAGAGGGCGTAGTTGCTGTATGTGTGGTACCACCACCAGAGGACGTAGTTGCTGTATGTGTGGTACCACCACCAGAGTGCGTAGTTGCTGTTGAGTGTTACCACCACCAGAGGACGTAGTTGCGGCACGCGTGGTACCACCACCAGAGGGCGTAGTTGCTGTATGTGTGGTACCACCACCAGAGGGCGTAGTTGCTGTATGTGTAGTACCACCACCAGAGGGCGTAGTTGCTGTATGTGTGGTACCACCACCAGAGGGCGTAGTTGCTGTATGTGTGGTACCACCACCAGAAGACGTAGTTGCTGTATGTGTGGTACCACCACCAGAGGACGTAGTTGCGGCACGCGTGGTACCACCACCAGAGGGCGTAGTTGCTGTATGTGTGGTACCACCACCAGAGGGCGTAGTTGCTGTATGTGTGGTACCACCACCAGAGGACGTAGTTGCTGTATGTGTGGTACCACCACCAGAGGGCGTAGTTGCTGTATGTGTGGTACTACCACCAGAGGACATAGTTGCTGTATGTGGGTACCACCACCAGGGGACGTAGTTGCTGTATGAGTGTTACCACCACCAGAGGACGTAGTTGCGGTACGCATGGTACCACCACCAGAGTGCGTAGTTGCTGTTGAGTGTTACCACCACCAGAGGACGTAGTTGCGGCACGCGTGGTACCACCACCAGAGGGCGTAGTTGCTGTATGTGTGGTACCACCACCAGAGGGCGTAGTTGCTGTATGTGTGGTACCACCACCAGAGGGCGTAGTTGCTGTATGTGTGGTACCACCACCAGAGGACGTAGTTGCTGTATGTGTGGTACCACCACCAGAGTGCGTAGTTGCTGTTGAGTGTTACCACCACCAGAGGACGTAGTTGCGGCACGCGTGGTATCACCACCAGAGGACGTAGTTGCTGTATGTGTGGTACCACCACCAGAGGGCGTAGTTGCGGTACGCCTGGTACCACCACCAGAGGACGTAGTTGCTGTATGTGTGGTACCACCACCAGAGGACGTAGTTGCTGTATGTGTGGTACCACCACCAGAGGGCGTAGTTGCTGTATGTGTGGTACTACCACCAGAGGACATAGTTGCTGTATGTGTGGTACCACCACTAGAGAACGTAGTTGCGGTACGCGTGGTACCACCACCAGAGGACGTAGTTGCGGCACGCGTGGTACCACCACCAGAGGACGTAGTTGCGGTACGCGTGGTACCACCACCAGAGGACGTAGTTGCGGCACGTGTGGTACCACCACCAGAGGACGTAGTTGCGGTATGTGTGGTACCACCACCAGAGGACGTAGTTGCTGTATGTGTGGTACCACCACCAGAGGACGCGGCTGCTGTATGTGTGGTACCACCACCAGAGGACGCGGTGCTGTATGTGTGGTACCACCACCAGAGGACGCGGCTGCTGTATGTGTGGTACCACCACCAGAGGACGCGGCTGCTGTATGTGTGGTACCACCGCCAGAGGACGTAGTTGCTGTATGTGTGGTACCACCACCAGAGGGCGTAGTTGCGGTACGCGTGGTACTACCACCAGAGAGTGTAGTTGCTGTATGTGTGGTACCACCATCAGAGGACGCGGTTGCGGTACGTTTAACGGCAAGTTGAGCGCGCCATCTGGCCGACTGTCGGCCAGGTCGGCGGGTCACGTCGCTGACCTCTCGTGATGGTACAGCATACCGACTGCTGCGGTCACTAGCTGTCGGTCACGAGCTGGCATTTTAGGGGGGGGGGGGGGGGGGGGGGGGGGGGGGGGGGGGGGGGGGGGTCCCCCGCCCCCGTTTTTTCCTTGGGGAAAATATTTTAAAATTTACCAAGTTTGATTGACAAAGGAAGAGTTTTGTTGTTTTGCTCATATCCACCGTCCGTGAAGTTAGCGACTTATTCAGCGACGGATTCAGCGACGTATTCAGATTTCCTTCAAAACCGGTGTATAGGTCAAATAGAGCACGCTGAGCACGAATATGACCTTCATTTGGCCGGTCAAGGTCAAATTCGAGGTCAAATTCAAGGTCAAAGGAAGGGGTACCGCATAACGTCCCGAATTTACCGCACGATTGTCTCTAAATTGGTGCCAGATGATAGCCAGGCCTGATGTCTAGCGTCCGTCAAGGTGACCTGACCCATGACCTTTGACCTTGGGGGTCAAATTCAAGGTCAAAGGACGGGGTACCGCATAACGTCCCGAATTTACCGCACGATCGTCTCTAAATTAGTGTCAGATGATAGCCAGGCCTGATGTCTAGCGTCCGTCAAGGTGACCTGACCAATGACCTTTGACCTTGGGGGTCATATTCAAGGTCAAAGGACGGGGTACCGCATAACGTCCCGAATTTACCGCACGATCGTCTCTAAATTGGTGCCAGATGATAGCCAGGCCTGATGTCTAGCGTCCGTCAAGGTGACCTGACCCATGACCTTTGACCTTGGGGGTCAAATTCAAGGTCAAAGGACGGGGTACCGCATAACGTCCCGAATTTACCGCACGATCGCTCTCTAAATTGGTGCCAGATGATAGCCAGGCCTGATGTCTAGCGTCCGTCAAGGTGACCTGACCCATGACCTTTGACCTTGGGGGTCAAATTCAAGGTCAAAGGACGGGGTACCGCATAACGTCCCGAATTTACCGCACGATCGTCTCTAAATTGGTTCCAGATGATAGCCAGGCCTGATGTCTAGCGTCCATCAAGGTGACCTGACCCATGACCTTTGACCTTAGGGGTCAAATTCGTTAGCGACTTATTCAGCGACGGATTCAGCGACGGATTCAGATTTCCTTCAAAACCGGTGTATAGGTCAAATATAGCACGCTGAGCACGAATATGACCTTCATTTGGCCGGTCAAGGTCAAATTCGAGGTCAAATTCAAGGTCAAAGGAAGGGGTACCGCATAACGTCCCGAATTTACCGCACGATTGTCTCTAAATTGGTGCCAGATGATAGCCAGGCCTGATGTCTAGCGTCCGTCAAGGTGACCTGACCCATGACCTTTGACCTTGGGAGTCAAATTCAAGGTCAAAGGACGGGGTACCGCATAACGTCCCGAATTTACCGCACGATCGTCTCTAAATTAGTGTCAGATGATAGCCAGGCCTGATGTCTAGCGTCCGTCAAGGTGACCTGACCCATGACCTTTGACCTTGGGGGTCAAATTCAAGGTCAAAGGACGGGGTACCGCATAACGTCCCGAATTTACCGCACGATTGTCTCTAAATTGGTGCCAGATGATAGCCAGGCCTGATGTCTAGCGTCCGTCAAGGTGACCTGACCCATGACCTTTGACCTTGGAGAGTCAAATTCAAGGTCAAAGGACGGGGTACCGCATAACGTCCCGAATTTACCGCACGATCGTCTCTAAATTGGTTCCAGATGATAGCCAGGCCTGATGTCTAGCGTCCATCAAGGTGACCTGACCCATGACCTTTGACCTTAGGGGTCAAATTCGTTAGCGACTTATTCAGCGACGGATTCAGCGACGGATTCAGATTTCCTTCAAAACCGGTGTATAGGTCAAATATAGCACGCTGAGCACGAATATGACCTTCATTTGGCCGGTCAAGGTCAAATTCGAGGTCAAATTCAAGGTCAAAGGAAGGGGTACCGCATAACGTCCCGAATTTACCGCACGATTGTCTCTAAATTGGTGCCAGATGATAGCCAGGCCTGATGTCTAGCGTCCGTCAAGGTGACCTGACCCATGACCTTTGACCTTGGGAGTCAAATTCAAGGTCAAAGGACGGGGTACCGCATAACGTCCCGAATTTACCGCACGATCGTCTCTAAATTGGTGCCAGATGATAGCCAGGCCTGATGTCTAGCGTCCGTCAAGGTGACCTGACCCATGACCTTTGACCTTGGGGGTCAAATTCAAGGTCAAAGGACGGGGTACCGCATAACGTCCCGAATTTACCGCACGATCGTCTCTAAATTGGTGCCAGATGATAGCCAGGCCTGATGTCTAGCGTCCGTCAAGGTGACCTGACCCATGACCTTTGACCTTGGGGGTCAAATTCAAGGTCAAAGGACGGGGTACCGCATAACGTCCCGAATTTACCGCACGATCGTCTCTAAATTGGTGCCAGATGATAGCCAGGCCTGATGTCTAGCGTCCGTCAAGGTGACCTGACCCATGACCTTTGACCTTAGGGGTCAAATTCGTTAGCGACATTCAGCGACGGATTCAGCGACGGATTCAGATTTCCTTCAAAACCGGTGTATAGGTCAAATATAGCACGCTGAGCACGAATATGACCTTCATTTGGCCGGTCAAGGTCAAATTCGAGGTCAAATTCAAGGTCAAAGGAAGGGGTACCGCATAACGTCCCGAATTTACCGCACGATTGTCTCTAAATTGGTGCCAGATGATAGCCAGGCCTGATGTCTAGCGTCCGTCAAGGTGACCTGACCCATGACCTTTGACCTTGGGGGTCAAATTCAAGGTCAAAGGACGGGGTACCGCATAACGTCCCGAATTTACCGCACGATCGTCTCTAAATTGGTGCCAGATGATAGCCAGGCCTGATGTCTAGCGTCCGTCAAGGTGACCTGACCCATGACCTTTACCTTTGGGGTCAAATTCAAGGTCAAAGGACGGGGTACCGCATAACGTCCCGAATTTACCGCACGATTGTCTCTAAATTGGTGCCAGATGATAGCCAGGCCTGATGTCTAGCGTCCGTCAAGGTGACCTGACCCATGACCTTTGACCTTGGGGGTCAAATTCAAGGTCAAAGGACGGGGTACCGCATAACGTCCCGAATTTACCGCACGATCGTCTCTAAATTGGTGCCAGATGATAGCCAGGCCTGATGTCTAGCGTCCGTCAAGGTGACCTGACCCATGACCTTTGACCTTGGGAGTCAAATTCAATTAATTCAACAATTAGACACTATTTAGGATTTCACGGTTCTACATCTTAATGTCAGATCGATCAAAAATAAATTAGATGATTTGATAAACATATTTTTCAGATCATGGATAAAATGGTCAGTTTTTTTTGCGTGACCGAAACATGGCTAAAGAGTTTGTTTAACTTAAAGTTTACAAACTGGAACATTATTTAAAATGTGTTATTTCTCTATTTGTACATGATTTGGAGTAGAGTGTAGTTGAGTAGAGTGTAGTAGAGTAGAGTATAGTATAGTAGAATGTAGTTGAGTAGAGTGTAGTAGAGTAGTGTGTAGTGGAGTGTAGTAGAGTGCAGTGTAGTAGAGTAGAGTATCGTAGAATATAGTAGTAGAGTAGTGTGTAGTGGAGTGTAGTAGAGAGTGTAGTAGAGTAGAGAGTGTAGTAGAGTGGAGTGTAGTAGAGTAGAGTGTAGTAGAGTAGAGTGGAGTGTAGTAGAGTAGAGAGTAGTAGAGTAGAGTGTATAAAAAAATTGAAAAATAGCAAAATAACACATTTTTATGAATTCCCCCATCGGAAGCCAGTGCATGGAAGATTATTATGGGCAAAAAATACAAATAAAATATTTTGTATACTGGTCATATTGTGATATTTTTTGCCAATTTGCTTTTTCAATCGAATTCTCAAAATTGTGATTTTGATAATTATAGCACCAATCTATGGCTCATGAGCATTCGAATGGTATATGGGTTTGTATGATATATGGTATATATGGGTTCGCATATTCCATCTCGGAGACATTGCCGTGTTAAGATTTGTGTTTTGAGGAAACTCCGAACATTTCCTCAGGCAATAAGTCGGAAACCGTTGCCTGTACCGAATTTGTGCCACTACAGCATGAGTCTACGCTCCAGATAACCCCTTAGACAAAGTTTCATTGAAATCTAAGATGTAGGATGTTATGGCTTGGTCGATCTGTCAGAGAAAATACGATTAAATACTATTACTATTAAATATTGATACACTATTACTATTACACTATTAAATATTGATACCTACTCGTTTTCCTTTCTCGTTCCAGACCTACCTATCCTGCCTGAGGCGGTCGCTGAGACTTCATCAACCTTCATCCTTATCATTTTGGAAGACATTGCTCTGCGACACATTCCCGTTCCGGGGAGGGAAGCAACGGAGAATCGTGCACAACTTCGCTCGTCGCGCGCTCCGCGAGTTTACCACGAACACAGATTTCACCAACGAACTCCTAACAGCACAGCATCACTTTGTTCGAGGTCAACGTATCACTCATCTACCAGATGCCGGCCATACCCCTCTCTATGTGTCGTTGGGGTCGTCCAGCGACAAAGAAGTTACACCAGATTCCGACCACGTCTCTCCGGATGTGCTGATGAGTTCATCCAGCGACAAAGATCCACCAGATCCCGACCACGTTTATCCGAATATGTCGTTGGGATCGTCCAGCGACAGGGAAGACCCGCCAGTTTCTGACCACTTCTCTCGGAATATGTCGTTAGGATCGTCCAGCGAGAAAGAAGATTCACCAGATTCCGACCACGTCAATCCGAATATGTCGTTTGGATCGTCCAGCGACAAAGAAGACCCACCAGATACCGAAAACGTCTCGCCGGATGTGTCTTTGGGATCATCCAGCGGCAAAGAAGATCCACCAGATCCCGAGCGCTTCTCTCCGTTTGTTGATTTCGGCGCATTCAGTGATGATTTACCAGATTCCGACCACATCTCTCCGAATGTGCCGGTCTCTCCGAGCGAGGAAGGTTATTTTGGACGCCGCTCATCCAGTGTGGTGGGGGAAAGTCCTCCACAAGGTCCTGATCACGTATCTCCAGATTGGCATTTGGACTCGTCCATCGACCAAGAAAATCCGCTATCAGATCCCGAGCCCTCGGAGAATATGCGACTAGAAACATCAGTAACGCTATCAACTGACGAATGGAGGGAGTTTCTTTCACCAACCGGCACTAAAATGTGCCCAGGGTGGACGGGCGCAATGTCCGCGAAACTGCAGAGTGTTATCGCCCCTCCATGCACGTGGACATTCAGCCATACAAGTGTCACGACACAAGAGGGACGGAAACGCGGAAGTTACTTCCGGTCGTATGCCAGCTGCAAACGCGACGGATGTGCGTGTAATTTAAGACTGATTATCAAAGATGTACCATCAATACAAGACATTGACGTTGTGATCCATGTTGTCCGGATGGGACTGCCGAACCATGAAGGACCCCCGCCAGTCGTCATCTGGCGGGGCTGAACCGAAAGAAGGCAGCAGAGGCAACGATCAGTGTGGGAGCGTACAACGTGAGAAGATATTTTCTAAACAAGGCCACTGAAGATGCACTAAAAGAGGGTGATTTTTCTGGAGTCCCTAGCATCGAAGTGCTTCGCAAAGCGGCGTCTGAGGAAGCAAAGAAATCAAGATTCAGCGAAGACCTTCATGTGGATATAGGCACCACCGCGCTTGCCTCAGTGGCGTGTGACACACAGTCTGAGAAACTCATGGGCGCGATTCACAGTCATTCTTACGAGCCCTTTTTGGTCCACATCTATGTGGAAACCATGCTGTGGAAGTACAAGGCACAACCGACAGCTCTACATTTCGATGCGACTGGATCCATCGTCAGAGATGTTAATGGCAAGAAGGTCTTTTGTTACGCCGTGGTTGCAGCAGGCAGTGATGGCAAAGGATACCCACTGGCTGTTATGCTCGCGAATGGCCACACAACAGCAACCATCACTCATTTCCTCATGCGGCTGTTCGAAGCCTTCAAGATCGTTTTCAACGCGCCAGTTTTCCCGCCGGTGATCGTCACAGACTTCAGTTGGCCATTGATGCACGCGTCTATCACATGTTACGCCCAGAGCAACGTAAGAGAATACCTTCAGAAAGTGTGGGTGGCCGTCAACAGCCCGCAGAATGCTGACCAAACAAGCGTGCAGTTTCGACTGTGCATCGCTCATGTCGCCAAGAATTGGGCAACGTTGCTGAAGAAGGAAGTAAGAGACAGGGCAGTGAGGCACGGGTATATGTGGATGTTGACCAGGTTGGCGCACTGCCGGAACATGGAGGAGGTGACCGAAACGTACACCAACATCTGCAAACTCGCCCTGTCTCATGAGCAAGTTGATGTTCAAATATCGATGGAGACCACCGATGACGATGAACAAGAAGAAGAGAAAGAGGAGGATACCACAGATGAAGAACCGATGTGTTCGGTAAAGGGGCCACTACGCGACAGCACCCCATTCGGAAGGTACTTTGTCCAGACCGCCGAGTCAGTTCGGTGTGGGTTAAGTCAGGACGGAGATGTGTCAAACCGGTTCTACTGCCCGCACCTTCTGAAAATACTCCAGACCAACATCCTCCCGCTGATCCCATTCTGAGGCCTTGTGGCCTCTGACAGTGTTCGACCGCACTCCAATGCGGCTGTGGAGAGTTATTTTAAGAAGCTGAAGGTAAACATCCTACGAGGCAAGACTGGGCTACAGGCTGGTGACTGTGTGAGAGTGATACTGAGCGACATCTCCGCGTGCGTCAAAGAAGATGTGATGGTAAAGAAAGAAAGGCTAGCAAAGGGCGCCAAACATGCATCCATAAATTCGGGACGTTATGCGGTACCCCGTCTTTTGACCTTGAATTTGACCCCCAAGGTCAAAGGTCATCGGTCAGGTCACCTTGACGGACGCTAGACATCAGTCCTGGCTATCATCTGGCACCAATTTAGAGACGATCGTGCGGTAAATTCGGGACGTTATGCGGTACCCCGTCCTTTGACCTTGAATTTGACCCCCAAGGTCAAAGGTCATGGGTCAGGTCACCTTGACGGACGCTAGACATCAGGCCTGGCTATCATCTGGCACCAATTTAGAGACGATCGTGCGGTAAATTCGGGACGTTATGCGGTACCCCGTCCTTTGACCTTGAATTTGACCCCCAAGGTCAAAGGTCATGGGTCAGGTCACCTTGACGCTAGACATCAGGCCTGGCTATCATCTGGCACCAATTTAGAGACCGATCGTGCGGTAAATTCGGGACGTTATGCGGTACCCCGTCCTTTGACCTTGAATTTGACCCCAAGGTCAAAGGTCATGGGTCAGGTCACCTTGACGGACGCTAGACATCAGGCCTGGCTATCATCTGGCACCAATTTAGAGACAATCGTGCGGTAAATTCGGGACGTTATGCGGTACCCCGTCCTTTGACCTTGAATTTGACCCCCAAGGTCAAAGGTCATGGGTCAGGTCACCTTGACGGACGCTAGACATCAGGCCTGGCTATCATCTGGCACCAATTTAGAGACGATCGTGCGGTAAATTCGGGACGTTATGCGGTACCCCGTCCTTTGACCTTGAATTTGACTCCCAAGGTCAAAGGTCATGGGTCAGGTCACCTTGACGGACGCTAGACATCAGGCCTGGCTATCATCTGGCACCAATTTAGAGACAATCGTGCGGTAAATTCGGGACGTTATGCGGTACCCCTTCCTTTGACCTTGAATTTGACCTCGAATTTGACCTTGACCGGCCAAATGAAGGTCATATTCGTGCTCAGCGTGCTATATTTGACCTATACACCGGTTTTGAAGGAAATCTGAATCCGTCGCTGAATCCGTCGCTGAATAAGTCGCTAACGAATTTGACCCCTAAGGTCAAAGGTCATGGGTCAGGTCACCTTGATGGACGCTAGACATCAGGCCTGGCTATCATCTGGAACCAATTTAGAGACGATCGTGCGGTAAATTCGGGACGTTATGCGGTACCCCGTCCTTTGACCTTGAATTTGACCCCCAAGGTCAAAGGTCATGGGTCAGGTCACCTTGACGGACGCTAGACATCAGGCCTGGCTATCATCTGGCACCAATTTAGAGACGATCGTGCGGTAAATTCGGGACGTTATGCGGTACCCCGTCCTTTGACCTTGAATTTGACCCCCAAGGTCAAAGGTCATGGGTCAGGTCACCTTGACGGACGCTAGACATCAGGCCTGGCTATCATCTGGCACCAATTTAGAGACGATCGTGCGGTAAATTCGGGACGTTATGCGGTACCCCGTCCTTTGACCTTGAATTTGACTCCCAAGGTCAAAGGTCATGGGTCAGGTCACCTTGACGGACGCTAGACATCAGGCCTGGCTATCATCTGGCACCAATTTAGAGACAATCGTGCGGTAAATTCGGGACGTTATGCGGTACCCCGTCCTTTGACCTTGAATTTGACTCCCAAGGTCAAAGGTCATGGGTCAGGTCACCATGACGGACGCTAGACATCAGGCCTGGCTATCATCTGGCACCAATTTAGAGGCAATCGTGCGGTAAATTCGGGACGTTATGCGGTACCCCGTCCTTTGACCTTGAATTTGACCCCCAAGGTCAAAGGACATGGGTCAGGTCACCTTGACGGACGCTAGACATCAGGCCTGGCTATCATCTGGCACCAATTTAGAGACGATCGTGCGGTAAATTCGGGACGTTATGCGGTACCCCGTCCTTTGACCCTGAATTTGACCCCCAAGGTCAAAGGTCATTGGGTCAGGTCACCTTGACGGACGCTAGACATCAGGCCTGGCTATCATCTGACACTAATTTAGAGACGATCGTGCGGTAAATTCGGGACGTTATGCGGTACCCCGTCTTTTGACCTTGAATTTGACCCCCAATGTCAAAGGTCATGGGTCAGGTCACCTTGACGGACGCTAGACATCAGGCCTGGCTATCATCTGGCACCAATTTAGAGACAATCGTGCGGTAAATTCGGGACGTTATGCGGTACCCCGTCCTTTGACCTTGAATTTGACTCCCAAGGTCAAAGGTCATGGGTCAGGTCACCTTGACGGACGCTAGACATCAGGCCTGGCTATCATCTGGCACCAATTTAGAGACAATCGTGCGGTAAATTCGGGACGTTATGCGGTACCCCTTCCTTTGACCTTGAATTTGACCTCGAATTTGACCTTGACCGGCCAAATGAAGGTCATATTCGTGCTCAGCGTGCTATATTTGACCTATACACCGGTTTTGAAGGAAATCTGAATCCGTCGCTGAATCCGTCGCTGAATAAGTCGCTAACGAATTTGACCCCTAAGGTCAAAGGTCATGGGTCAGGTCACCTTGATGGACGCTAGACATCAGGCCTGGCTATCATCTGGAACCAATTTAGAGACGATCGTGCGGTAAATTCGGGACGTTATGCGGTACCCCGTCCTTTGACCTTGAATTTGACCTCCAAGGTCAAAGGTCATGGGTCAGGTCACCTTGACGGACGCTAGACATCAGGCCTGGCTATCATCTGGCACCAATTTAGAGACGATCGTGCGGTAAATTCGGGACGTTATGCGGTACCCCGTCCTTTGACCTTGAATTTGACCCCCAAGGTCAAAGGTCATGGGTCAGGTCACCTTGACGGACGCTAGACATCAGGCCTGGCTATCATCTGGCACCAATTTAGAGACAATCGTGCGGTAAATTCGGGACGTTATGCGGTACCCCGTCCTTTGACCTTGAATTTGACTCCCAAGGTCAAAGGTCATGGGTCAGGTCACCTTGACGGACGCTAGACATCAGGCCTGGCTATCATCTGGCACCAATTTAGAGACAATCGTGCGGTAAATTCGGGACGTTATGCGGTACCCCGTCCTTTGACCTTGAATTTGACCCCCAAGGTCAAAGGTCATGGGTCAGGTCACCTTGACGGACGCTAGACATCAGGCCTGGCTATCATCTGGCACCAATTTAGAGACGATCGTGCGGTAAATTCGGGACGTTATGCGGTACCCCGTCCTTTGACCTTGAATTTGACCCCCAAGGTCAAAGGTCATGGGTCAGGTCACCTTGACGGACGCTAGACATCAGGCCTGGGTATCATCTGGCACCAATTTAGAGAGGATCGTGCGGTAAATTCGGGACGTTATGCGGTACCCCGTCCTTTGACCCTGAATATGACCCCCAAGGTCAAAGGTCATTGGTCAGGTCACCTTGACGGACGCTAGACATCAGGCCTGGCTATCATCTGACACTAATTTAGAGACGATCGTGCGGTAAATTCGGGACGTTATGCAGTACCCCGTCTTTTGACCTTGAATTTGACCCCCAATGTCAAAGGTCATGGGTCAGGTCACCTTGACGGACGCAAGATATCAGGCCTGGCATCATCTGGCACCAATTTAGAGACAATCGTGCGGTAAATTCGGAACGTTATGCGGTACCCCGTCCTTTGACCTTGAATTTGACTCCCAAGGTCAAAGGTCATGGGTCAGGTCACCTTGACGGACGCTAGACATCAGGCCTGGCTATCATCTGGCACCAATTTAGAGACAATCGTGCGGTAAATTCGGGACGTTATGCGGTACCCCTTCCTTTGACCTTGAATTTGACCTCGAATTTGACCTTGACCGGCCAAATGAAGGTCATATTCGTGCTCAGCGTGCTATATTTGACCTATACACCGGTTTTGAAGGAAATCTGAATCCGTCGATGAATCCGTCGCTGAATAAGTCGCTAACGAATTTGACCCCTAAGGTCAAAGGTCATGGGTCAGATCACCTTGATGGACGCTAGACATCAGGCCTGGCTATCATCTGGAACCAATTTAGAGACGATCGTGCGGTAAATTCGGGACGTTATGCGGTACCCCGTCCTTTGACCTTGAATTTGACCTCCAAGCTCAAAGGTCATGGGTCAGGTCACCTTGACGGACGCTAGACATCAGGCCTGGCTATCATCTGGCACCAATTTAGAGACGATCGTGCGGTAAATTCTGGACGTTATGCGGTACCCCGTCCTTTGACCTTGAATTTGACCCCCAAGGTCAAAGGTCATGGGTCAGGTCACCTTGACGGACGCTAGACATCAGGCCTGGCTATCATCTGGCACCAATTTAGAGACAATCGTGCGGTAAATTCGGGACGTTATGCGGTACCCCTTCCTTTGACCTTGAATTTGACCTCGAATTTGACCTTGACCGGCCAAATGAAGGTCATATTCGTGCTCAGCGTGCTATATTTGACCTATACACCGGTTTTGAAGGAAATCTGAATCCGTCGCTGAATCCGTCGCTGAATAAGTCGCTAACTTCACGGACGTCATATCCACGCCCGATCTCAGAGACCGCTCCATCGATCTTCATGGACGCTTCGCCAAACGATTCGGCGTGTGCCGCCTGCGTGCGGTTTGGACTTCGTGACCTGACACGGCTACTGACGCCCCGAGGCTATCAAGAACGTTCACGAGCATTACTACTGCAGCGAAGTGTAGACGCAACAGCAATCGTCTCGGCCGTTGTAGAAAAAAAGTGATGCTGAATTATTGAACCTCCAGCCTTCTCATTAAATACCGCGCATGACAATTGACATGTATTTTATACATGTATTGCAGGTCACTACCGAACTATGTGTTACTAACGCATAGTTACACGGTGAACCACGGTGAACAATACGGCTGAGAAAGTGACCTGCTCAGCCGTTGTTCACTGTGGTTCCACATAGATTAACAAGTATCTCGGACCGTTCTTAAATAACCTTCGGCGATCCACAAACAGTAGGCATTCTCCGTCGTATACTTCTCGCCCTAGCTGTACATAGATTAACAAACTATCACGGACCGTTCATAAAAAACCTTCGCCGATTCACAAACGACAAGTGCACATAAAACGTTCACACACTGAATCCACACTGGAGCGTTCCCATGTTTTTTCTGGGCGATGCACTGCACCTGACCAGATCAGATCAATTAATGTGTGCCATGAGCTCATGGCACACATCAATTGTATGCACCGCCTCAACGGGCGATGGCTATCATGGACGGTGTCGAGGTACGATAAGGGACTGGTCTTCTGAGCCAAAAAGAACACTACTACTGCCGAAGTTGCGAATTTGTAAAACGCTCAATCCGCTTTCTCTTCCCCATGCGTTTGGCGGCTACACCACAGCGTTCGTGCTACCGAAACCCCCTGAGGAGCGGGGTGCGCGCCCATCGGGGCAACCCTGAGATGCCACGGTGACGTGCAGGTGACCCGGCATCTTCTGAAGAGCCCTCGTGCACGCCAGCGAACTTCCTCAGGCCGGGAGTGTGACCCCAGGAGTGCCGACGGGAAGCCTCGGCGTCGTCGCCGGACAGACCGATCTGCTCCTCCGTGCCTGCCAGCTCGCCGGGGTTCTGAAGGCGATGGGCGCGCGCCCAGCCTTGCACAGAGCGATCCGGGACGCCGCGCTCGACTCTGAAGTCGTCTGCGTCGAGGTCGAGCTGAAGTCGTGGAGCCGCCGAGGTCGGCGATGAGGTCAGCACCAAGGTCAACGCCAGGGTCACGACCGCCAGCTGACGCAGTTGAGAAGCCATACCTGAGGACGATATTGAAGTGCATCAGTCGCACGGTTCATGCGCTGGAGGACACTGGGTCGCATCCCCTGGGACAATGGAGGACACCCCCACCCCCACCCCACCCCCACCCCACCCCCTCCAGCGCTCCACTCACACGTGGATGTGGACGGCGCAGACTGAGACGGAGTGGACAATCCGACAGTGGGTGGGATAACACGGCGCTAGCAACCACGAGTGGGATGTTTCCCTGTGTTGGCCGCCAACGCTATTTGGATTCGAAGATGAAAGGCGATAATATAGCAAGGTACAGCCAGTGTTGTATTTTCAGCATGCTCACCATCGATACGCGGACAATGTTTTGCTAGCAGCATGTTTATCAACAATGCATGGCTAATGTTGTCATTGGAGTATGATTGTCATCAATGCATGTCGTCGAGTGTTAATCGTCAGCGCCAATCACCATGCATGCGGCTTTCACTGCAAATGCTTAAGAACTTTGATCAGCACACTGACAAAGTATTTCGTAGGCTCAATATGGTGTTTATACAGTGCCGGTATTTTGCATATTTTCCTTCCCTCATGCGCCATCACCACAATGCTTAATTTTCCAAACGGTCGTAGGATTACGCTTAGAGAATGACTGTCAGCGCTGCTAACACTTAAAAAAACACCAATCGCCACTCCATTTATCGATAATTATATGCGCCATGTCTTTACCCTTTGTCTAATTTATGACCAAACCGGTCAAACACTCACTGGAATAAATCCCACACAAAAGAAGACAAAGGTCCACCGTCAAGTTCTCACCTGACACCAACAGTTTCCGGGATCGGCAGCGGACGACAGCAGAAGCCAGCGGCAGCAGAAGTGGGCGCGAGATGACCCTGACGGTGGATACGACAGTCGACGCGGTCGATTGGATCCCGGAGATGGCCGCCAGTTGATGCCACCGACCTACGATGACGCCTTTTTTATACTCACGACCCACATCGTCCCACCACGGTAATCCCGGCTACATCGGGAAAATACGTGGCCACCGAGAACACCGACAGTCTAAACAGACGGTGTGCGGGATTGTCCGGGCGACCATCGCACCCAACAATAACATCGCCCGAACGGCCCGAACGGGAAGTGGGCCGAGCGGGTCTGCCCAGAAGCTCGGAGGTCACCGGCTGTGCCGCAACATAGCTGCACGGTGAGAGTCACACAGGTCGTCTGCGTGACGTCTTGAATAGACAGATGAGAGTCACATGGCCATCTGTCTGACGTCTTGAACAGGCAGATGGGCACGGCCATCTGCCTGACGTCTTGAACAGGCAGATGGGAGTCACGCAGCCATCTGTCTGACGTCTTGAACAGACAGATGGGAGTCACACGGTCATCTGTCTGATGTCTTGAACAGACAGATGGGCACGGCCATCTGTCTGACGTCTTGGACAGACAGATGGGCACGGCCATCTGTCCTCGTGACGTCTCGAACAGCGGCTAAAACAGCGCCATATGCCGTTGAACACCATCAGCCAAGTTGCCAGCCAGCCATATTGTAAACTTGCAATTGCGCAAAGATTGCAAGGCGGATTGAACAGCACGAAGTTGGAGACATTCAGTGGTACGGCAATGCCTGTAAACCCCGGTTGTTCTAACCTTTTATCCGACTCAATGAACGCACGATCACTGACTGGTTGGTTGTCGAGGTTCGGGGGCTCATCCACTGCAGTGGTAATGCAGCGCCCATAACATCGCCTGTCATACCGAAGTATCCAAGCGGAAATTAATCCAGACGGCGCAATATATAATAATGCAGTGTTGAGCTCGTCATCAGGGCGTGCAGTAGAGCCATCCTGATTCTACCGCACAACCGATTTGGTATTGTTGTGACCACCATTAATGATCCTGTATTAATAATGTCACATGCCTTCCTCATGTCTCCATGTCATGCCTTCTTCATGCCATCCCCGTCATACCTTCTTCATGCCATCCATGTCATGCTAATGCCATTGTGATACAGGAAGCTGGCGACAACCTGCTCGCGCCTCTTCTGACCCTGCTCAAGTATCAAAGTCGGCACTGCATAAGTCGGCACAATAGCAAACAAGAAGAATATTGTATTATAAGGCACACTGACCTGCCAGGTCATATGGCGTCACCGACTGCCACGGGTGGACTCGGTCATCGGCACATTGTCTGACTGGTGTGGATGTTGGCACATTGTCGGACTGGTGTGGATCACGGCACATTGTCGGACTGGTGTGGATCACGGCACAGTGTCGGACTGGTGTGGATGTTGGCACATTGTCGGACTGGTGTGGATGTTGGCACATTGTCGGACTGGTGTGGATCACGGCACACTGTCGGACTGGTGTGGATCACGGCACAGTGTCGGACTGGTGTGGATCACGGCACAGTGTCGGACTGGTGTGGATCACGGCACAGTGTCGGACTGGTGTGGATCACGGCACAGTGTCGGACTGGTGTGGATGTTGGCACATTGTCGGACTGGTGTGGATCACGGCACATTGTCGGACTGGTGTGGATGTTGGCACATTGTCGGACTGGTGTGGATGTTGGCACATTGTCGGACTGGTGTGGATCACGGCACATTGCTGGACTGGTGTGGATGTTGGCACATTGTCTGACTGGTGTGGATGTTGGCACATTGTCGGACTGGTGTGGATATTGGCACATTGTCGGACTGGTGTGGATCACGGCACATTGTCGGACTGGTGTGGATATTGGCACATTGTCGGACTGGTGTGGATCACGGCACATTGTCGGACTGGTGTGGATCACGGCACATTGTCGGACTGGTGTGGATCACGGCACATTGTCGGACTGGTGTGGATCACGGCACATTGTCGGACTGGTGTGGATATTGGCAGTGTCGGACTGGTGTGGATGTTGGGACATTGTCGGGCTGGTGTGGATGTTGGCACATTGTCGGACTGATGTGGATCACGGCACATTGTCGGACTGGTGTGGATATTGGCACATTGTCGGACTGGTGTGGATCACGGCACAGTGTCGGACTGGTGTGGATCACGGCACATTGTCGGACTGGTGTGGATCACGGCACACTGTCGGACTGGTGTGGATGTTGGCACATTGTCGGACTGGTGTGGATCACGGCACATTGTCGGACTGGTGTGGATGTTGGCACAGTGTCGGACTGGTGTGGATGTTGGCACATTGTCGGACTGGTGTGGATCACGGCACATTGTCGGACTGGTGTGGATCACGGCACATTGTTGGACTGGTGTGGATCACGGCACAGTGTCCGACTGGTGTGGATGTTGGCACAGTGTCGGGCCGCTGTGGATCACGGCACAGTGTCGGACTGGTGTGGATGTTGGCACAGTGTCGGCCGGTGTGAGTGTGGGCTCCATCACGACCAGGCGACACTAGCCTTGACGTGGCCACAACATTGCATTGCACTGTTAAAGTGTCATCCCAAGATAAAAGAATATTCAATTATGGGATATCCAAGTCAGTGAAAATGTCGGGCATGTCATATGCTGAGAAACTCTTAATCGTAAGTATCTTAGATGAACAGAATGGCATATAAAAACCTGCGATAAGAACAAACTTAGTGCCCAAAATCCGCCCCGCACGCTTCACACGCGCCCTGGAAGTCCTCTGAAAATTGCGCGCACTGGAAGGGAGGTGGCAGATTCCCCATGATCTCGGCTCCTATTAAAGCTAGATTTACAAATTTGTTATGGTAGATGGATACGTTGGTAAGCTCTCTTGTGTGCAAATTTCATAATCTTTGGTCGATATTCTGAAGGTCAAATTAGGTCAAATAAGTTATATCTTTCTTGTTTTGCGTGGGTTAGATTGACTTTGTTATGGATCGCTGCGATTGTGTTTTGACTGTTCCAAGATGGGCTTCAATGACGTTTTCGACATGACAGATGATATATAATAAAGATGATACATGCCGAATTTGAACCCAGGTCACTTGTATATCAGCACTTTGTAAATGTCAGTTGTTTCCTCCAGTTACCGGAACCAGGTTGTCCGCCCTATAACACGGGCTGGGCTTGATCGGCTGCACGAAGGCAGGTATGAAATCCATGAAGGGAATATGGAAACCGTTAGATAAACAAGGATAAAAAACGGGAGTTTTCGGGATGCGTAAGGAGTGACATGCGAAATGACATCAATCGCATGACAGTCAGTTGCGTTTGTAATATCCTTCAAATATGCCCAGTTTGTTTCCATTGGCCTATCATGAATTTTACCCGGCTTCACCTGTGTGATCTCTACGTCACCTTGAAGCCTAACAACGTGCATCAAATACGTCACTAGTATTGCTGAGAATACTTCTCTTTTGCTGATTCATTTGAAGCGCAGCAGCACAGGTTTTTGAGAAATGTTGCTACAAAATGTTTTGATCTGGTGGTATCTAACTCGATAATTTTCGGTTGCTTTTCGTTTTTCTTGCTTTAATCGACGCGCCGGACATTCTGAGTTACGTACACAAAAATGACGTATATTGACCAGTTTAATAGTGAGATATTTACGAAAACCGTAGGAGTCGCCTGATTTCGATCCCCCTCTATCCCCTTCCAGTGCGCGTGTTAACCCGTCAGGTCTCGGGGGGTCTTCAACCGCCCCACTCAGGTTTTTTCGTGGATAGTGGACGAACGGCGCGCGGCAGCGCGCCCAAATTTGGCATACCTTTTTCCACATCAATTTGGCATGCTGTTTCAAAGTTTTGAAGTCAAGTCATCTAGTGTCAACGAGTTAGTCAAGCTCAAGTGAGGTCACCTCCAAAAAAGTTCATCCAGTCGTCACGCTTTAACGGATGCAGATATTTTAATGAAACTTTCAGCGTTTGCTTATCTTTATGGATGCAACAAAACATAGGGGAGACCGGGGCCATTTGTCACACGGGTTAGTTGTCACAGAGCTTATATCTCGGCCGCTAGGTGCCAGGGAGGTCGAAGCTCGTGCCACACGGAAGCTTTTGTTTACGCGGGGCCGCCATTGTTATTGCGTCACCGTTCGCCGACAAGTACGGAACTGAGGGTGCCCGCAGTGGGGCCGGCCTCGTTACACGGCTGGCTAGGGAAATGGCGCTCCCTCGGGTCACCACAGCCACCCCCCTCTTCCTTCCGTCCATACGCTCCCACTCCAATTCCCATATAATCCCAACATCCATGTCCTTCATCTAGCCCTACAACACTAACTATCCCTACTATGAGCAGGCAGGGCAACTTCCCCGGTCCTGCCCACCAGCTCAGTTTTATCGGGGTAGCCGCGCCCCCTAGGCCCGCCCCCCGGGGTTGACGGAGTCCTGGAGGTTGAGGTCCCCCGTCGCACGGTGCTAGTTGTGACGGGGGACCAACACACCTCTTTGGTCCTGATATCCCGGAGGGGCGGGCGGGCCCGTGGGGCCTCACACGGGTCAAGCGACTGGTCGCCTCGGTCTGGGGGCCTAGGTCTCGGCCTGGTGCTTACCGGACCGGCCGGCTGGGGTCAAGGGGTGGGCGGTGCTGGATCCCGGTCGGGGTGGTGAGTATCTCTCTCCCGGCCGGGCGAAGGCGCCGCTTGCCCCGTATAGCTCCTCGGGCGCCTGGCGACCTCCCGTTCGCGGGACCCAGGCGTCCCCCCAGTAGGGCCCTATGCGGTGGGGCGCCCGAGGAGCAGAAACTAAAACACACTACATGGCAACCAGAATAACCCAAAACTCCCCTGGTCCCTCTCGTGGGGGCCAGACCTGCCCCCCACCCGTCGTGGGTGGGGGCACCCCCAACACAGACAGCGCAAACGTTCCCCCTACACCTCGGGTCCTCATTTTCAGAGGACTTACGATGAGTCTTGCATCTTTATCTCCATTTCAACGACGGAACGGGTGCGACAGATTTGGAAACATTGCTAGATGTGAGAGGTTGAAGGATGGTGCTTTGGAGGTGGAGTTTGTGGTGGCCAAGGAGGCGGAGATTGCCCTGAGGATATCTGAGTTCGTGTACAGTGTGCGGAGAGGTGACACGAGAGTGGATGAGAGTATTGCAATAAAAGTAGAACCCCATCGAACAAAGAACACGTCTCGAGGAATAATAAACTGCTATGACCTGAGCGGCGTACCTGAGGACGAGATAGTTGATGGATTGTCCGAGTTTGGAGTCACGGAAGCGAGAAGGATGATGGTGAGAAGAGGTGCGGACACAGTCCCGACAAATAACATAATTTTGACTTTTAACAGAACAGACATACCATCAGAAATACGTGTGGGGTACGTGCGTGTGAAGGTGCGTCTCTTCCTCCCCAACCCAATGCGCTGTTTTAGGTGCCAGAGATATGGGCATACGACTCAATTTTGCAGAAATCGCCCAGCATGTGGTAAGTGTGCCTCGAATGACCACACTTTCGAGCACTGCACTTCCTCGACCCCCCAGTGTGTGAACTGTGAGAGAGGACGAAGCCACCACACATCTTCTGACCGAACTTGCCCGTCCTACCTGAGGGAAAAAGAAATCATAGCGATCAAGCACACACAAAAAAAATAACATTTCGGGAAGCAAGAGACTCATATGACCGATCACATCCCAAAGCGTCTTACGCTTCGAAATTGAAAAATACACCAGTCCATAGTCTGACACCTCCGCAACACATACAGCCCGAAAATGTTTCTGATCTCATCGTTCAGTTGACTGCCCTCCTTCGAGCCTTTGGCGCTCCTCTTGCGTCTCCGGTGAGGCAGGGGCGGCCAATCCAAAGCGTTGCGGAGGAAACCATAGCCCCACCCACCACCAGTGGGGCCGCCAACGAGCCGTCCGAGACCTCACCCAAAACAACATCTAGAGATGGGGAATGGACACAGGTCCACCTGTCAAAGAGACCCGTTCGATTTCCTCCACCCAAGCCCAGCCCCAACCCACCCACCATGAATCCTCCGCCTCCTCCTTCCTCCAATCCCCCTTCACCTCCTTCATGTACCGCCACCACCTCCAAATCCCTCCTTTCCACCTCCTCCCTCCCTGAACCCTCCGCGCTTCCTCCGAGTCAGACCTCGCCCTGCCTTTCAACCTCTGCTTCTGCACCTCCATCGCCGTCTCGAAGTACAGACCGACCTTTTCAAATATCCGATGCTAGGCTCACTCATCAAGAAGCCGAAAGGCGAGCTCGTGAAGCGAAGCGAGCGCGGCCCATTGACATGGTGAAGGCCCGAGCGAGGAGCCGCCAAGGCGCTGACAAGGTTCCACCCCAAAGGCCGGCCACCCCGTCGGCAAGGCGGCGAGTGGAGGGACCGGCTTCCTACAGCATGGGACCTCCCCCACCCCCACCCCCACCCCGACTGGGTTCCCAGAAGCGGGGCCTGCCGGCGTCTGGCTCTCCACCGGACCAAGGATCGCCGAGGTCCCGCTCTAGGACCCAGTCCCGCGGACCGAGTGCAGGTGTGCCCCCTGACGCACCGACTAATTCGTGGGCTCCGCTAAATTAGTCGTGAAATGACCTATTTTACCCCCTTTTTAAAATATACACAACATATTTCACACACGCTTCACGCTGTCAACCCACGCACTCATTGCTTTTACGATGGACCCATGGGTTTATGCGATTGTTCGGTGATGATAGTAACTGTGATATTTCTACATACCTACTTTATCTCGTTTTAAATGGTTCAGCCTCGGTCCATTTTACAGTGGAACTGCAGGGGTTTGAGGACCAGCATCGAGGAGCTGCAGGCTCTTTTAAATCGCCACACTCCGGCGGCCATATGTCTGCAGGAAACCAAGGTGACACCGGACTACTTGTACAACCTCAAATGCTACTCTGTTTTTCGAAACGATATGCAATCCGACACAATTGCACACGGTGGTGTGCTGCTGGCCGTCCACCACGGCGTCGCAGCGCGGAGATTAGTGCTGCATGCCAAATTGCAGGCCGTTGCAGCAAGAGTCCATTTTAGCCATCGGGTTATATCTATTTGCTCGCTTTATCTGCCGCCCGGTTCTAGGTTCCCATCCAATGAGCTACGACACCTGATGTCTGAGCTTCCCCCACCAATCTTAATACTAGGCGATTTCAACGCCCACCACACTGCATGGGGATGTGAGGACATAAATACACGTGGTCAGCTCCTAGAATCATTCATGCATGATGAATCGTTATGCATTTTAAATACCGGAACCCCGACCCATTTTACCCTGCCCTCCGGCCGTACTTCGGCGTTGGACCTGAGTCTATGCAGTCCACAGCTCACCCAACTTTTTAACTGGACCGTCGCCGACGACCCTCTCGGCAGCGATCATTTCCCAATATGGTTGAACTACCAAGATGGCGTTGTACTTGGGAGGCGACCACGCCGGTGGAATTTTAGGAAGGCTGACTGGTCAAAATATGAAAAACAACTGGAGGAGATTTTTTCAATATCACCTGACAATACACCTGTGTCGGTGGAGGAATTTACGAACGTCCTGGTCAAGAGCGCCGCTGACTCCATTCCTCTTACGTCTGGCACTCCTCGTCGCACACCCGCCCCGTGGTGGACGGAGGAGTGTCGTAAGGCAATCGGGGCAAGACGCCGCGCATTCAGAGCTTTTGACAAGTCGTGTAGCACGGCCAACCTCATCGTCTTCCAGCAGGCTAGGGCCTTCGCGCGGCGAACTATCCGAGAGGCAAAGCGTGCCTCATGGAGGGATTACGTTAGCACGCTGAATCGCACCACACCCGTCTCTCAAGTCTGGTCCAGGATCAAACGAATCGCCGGCAAATTCAGTTCTGTCCCTCTGCCAGCACTACGGGTCGGCGGTCGTGACGTCACCCACCCGGTGGACGTGGCCAATGAGATGGCCCGCACAATATCCAGTCGATGTCGGTGCAACTGTGAAAATGATGTATTCGCACGCCGCAAAGCAGACTGTGAGAGAAAACCATTGAACTTTTCCACCCGTGAGAGGTTATGCTATAATGAACCATTCACCATGGATGAGTTGCTTTCTGCCATTAAAACCCTTCGAAGCGTTTCTGAAGGCCCCGACCAAATACATAACGACATGCTGAAACACATTCCATCACGTGCACTTACTACTATGTTGCAGACCCTGAACTCCCTCTGTGTCAAAGGCGACTTTCCATCAACATGGCATGAAGCTACTATGATCCCAATCTTAAAGCCCGGCAAGGATAGCTTAGACCCGACGAGCTACCGACCAATATCATTAACATCATCACTCTGCAAACTGATGGAGAAGATGGTTAATGTGCGTCTGACATGGTTTCTGGAACGACACGACATTTTAAATAACGCACAGTGTGGTTTTAGGAAAAATCGCAGTACTGTCGACCATCTTTTAACTCTTGACAACGTGGTACAAGCAGCCTTTCACCAAAATCGTCATGTTGGTGCAGTGCTCTTTGATATCCAAGGAGCATACGACACCACTTGGCGCTGCGGCATTCTTATGAAGGCATTCAGGTATGGAATCCGTGGCTCCATGGGTCTTTTCCTCCAGAACTTTTTGTCGAGACGAGTTTTCCGTGTACGTATTGGAAACCATCTGTCGGATAGATATCCACAGACGGAAGGAGTACCTCAGGGCAGTGTGCTAAGCGTTGCACTCTTTGCCATCATGATTAATGATATATGCGAGTCCCTTCCACGACAGATTGGCAGGTCACTTTTCGTGGATGATGTTGCAATTTGGTGCTGCACATCCAGCGCACCATCGATGGCCCGGCAGTTGCAGCTAGCAGTATCCCACTTGGAAAATTGGAGCTCAGAGAACGGGCTTCGGTTCTCTGTTGCAAAAACCGTTGGGATACATTTTTGTCGGCGTCGTCGAAACTGTCCAGACCCATCTATCCAGCTGTATGGGGAACCCATCCCCTTTCGGCGCGCTGCCCGGTTTTTAGGAGTAATTTTTGACACCCGTCTTACTTACAAGGAACATTTCAAAGCACTTCGGGAGAAGTGTTTCACATCGGTAAACCTACTGAAGATGGTAGCACGGACGTCCTATGGAGGAGATAGAAAAACCATGCTGCTGTTGTATCGCTCCCTCATTCGAGCAAAACTGGACTATGCATGTTTTGTATATGACAGTGCGTGTACAACAAGCACACGCAAACTGGACACTGTACACCACTTGTCCCTCCGCATTGTGACTGGCGCTTTTCGCACTTCGCCTTCTGTAAGCCTTCTGGCTGAAGTTCATGAACCGCCACTCTCGCTCAGACGTGAAATGCTCGGGATGCGCTACGCTTGCAAGCTGGGTCAGTTTCCCGACCATCCTACATATTCGCACGTTTTCTCTCGTCGCCTAATCGCATCATTCTGTCGAGGACGCACTATGCATTCCATCCCCTTTTGCGTTAGGATACGTAGGATCTTCGAGGACAGTGGGATTCTACTGAAGGGAATCATGCAGTCCAATTTTACGCAGACGCCACCATGGCAAGTGACCGCTCCGAAAATAGACATGTCGCTTTCTTCGGTGAGGAAGGAGGGATGCTACGCCACAAGACCGTCTGTCACGTGCCCTGGAACACATAGCCTCATTCGAGGGATATACCCCGA
Organism: Imbricaverruca yamaguchii; assembly: GCA_034440575.1. Lineage (NCBI taxonomy): Eukaryota > Metazoa > Arthropoda > Thecostraca > Neoverrucidae > Imbricaverruca > Imbricaverruca yamaguchii. The sequence goes on along the minus strand of JAOTOL010001259.1, from coordinate 274,981 downwards.
TATATACAGACGGATCTAAGACTGATGCAGGTGTGGGCAGTGCATTTGTTTCTAGATCTCTGTCAAGATCTTTTCCCTGCCCCCACATGCGACCGTCTACACATCGGAACTGATTGCCATCACGAAGGCCCTCAGCTTTATCGAAGTAGGGCGGGAGACCTCGCATGTCATTTTTACTGATTCCCTCAGCAGTCTTTGGGCGCTAAGACAGTTTAATCCACCTGACCCCATTGTGCAAGATGTTTTACGCGTCTTAGACTGCTGGCTCAAGACGGAAAGGCTGCTGTTCTCTGTTGGATCCCAAGCCATGTCGGCATCGTGGGGAACGAGACGGCGGATGCTGCTGCGAAGCGAGCAGCTCAAGCCCCCTACTTACGATCTATGCCGCTCCCCGCGAAGGAATATGACCGTTCTATTGCAACCTTTATTTTTAAGAAATGGCAGTCTAACTGGGACATAGTGCAGGAAAATAAACTGCGAGCGATCAAGCCATGTCTTGGGGAATGGCCCTCGTCTTACCGTGGGACGAGGCGGGACGAGGTCGTGCTCTGCCGCCTCAGGCTAGGGCACACCCACCCAACGCACCAATACTTGCTCTGTGGGGAGGACAGGCCAAAGTGTCCCCGATGCCACGCACCACTGTCAGTACGTCATATTCTGTTATCCTGCCCCCTATTCGCCGATGCTCGAAGACGCCTTCTTGGAATCGTGCAGCCGCTGTCACTCCGTGAACTCATGGGTGACCATTCACGTGCTGTAACTTCAGGACAGCTGTTTCGCTTTCTCTCGAATGTCAAATTTCGAGCGATTTACACACCTCGCTGACATGAACACTACGCTCGGAACCGTGACATGTCGCTCCAACTGATCTTCACTTGCTCTTAATGTTAAGCTGTGTCACTGATGATACTCCCGTTTCACTGTTTCACTGATGTTTGCGTGTGCTTGCTCTTTCGGTTTCACTGTTCCACTGATGTTACTCCCGTTTCACTGTTCCACTGATGTCTGCTTGCGCTTGCTCTTTCTGTTTCACCGTTCCATTTCGCCGTTTCGCTGATGTTGCTTGCGTTTCACTGTTTCGCTGACGATGTTGTGGGCTGAATTGCGCGTTGTGGCTTCGGGACAGCTGTTTCGCTTTCTCTCTGATTCAAGGGTTGGAGCGATTTGCACACCTCGTGGACATGTAGCACTGAAGTAACAGGTCATACTAGGAGCGAGGAGCTTCTGCGGGAGTACAGGGCCCTTCTGGCCACCCTGAAGGGTACCAATAGAGTGCTTGTAACAGGAATTTTGCCTAGGGCTAGAGCCTCCCCTGAGTGGAGCTCTAGGGCACTGGCAGCTATCACCAGGGTAGGAAAGCTCTGCCAGGAGCTAGGTTTTACATTTGTAGACGAGTGGAGCAGGTTTTATGCATCGTGGGACCTCTATCAGAGGGATGGCCTGCACTTTTCTGAGAAGGGGGTCCATGTGTTAGGCAAAGTATATGAGCATGTCCTTCAGGGAAACTAGGAAATGGGGTGGGGAGGGATGAAATTGCATTGCCAACTCAGGAATATTCCAATAGTGTCAGCCAAGGCAATAGAACCTCAAAGTCTGCAAATAGGGACAGCAGCAACTCAAGGGGACAGAGTTATAGTTCATCTAGTGATAAAAGAACTCCTCAATATGAAAAAGCCAAAGGTGGTTATGGAGCATTTGTTAAGTGTATGATGTTTAATGCTCAGAGTATCCGTTCCAAATTTGATGAGTTCAAGTGTTATGTTGCTGAGGAGGAACCGGATTTTGTTTTCATTACGGAGGCAGGGGTCAGTGAAGGATATTTTGGAGACAACTTACAGGACTATGAGATCCAGGGATACAATATGTTTTCGTGCAATAGGGGTCCAGCAATGAAAGGGGGTGGTGTAATGCTCTATGTGAATAGCTTATTCAGTTCTCAAAAAGTAGCAGGTGGGGATAAAAATGTGTCTGTGGAGTCCATTTGGCTTGATGTCACAGTGGGAAAAGGCAACAGCAATACTCTTAGGATAGGAGCTTTCTACCGATCAGGAACCCTGCCACATTCTCAGCAACTGGAGCTTGACAAGGTGATTTGTGAGGAAATCAGTAGAAACTTTAAGAGGAAGTGCCTTATTCTCGGTGACTTTAATCTAAAAGGTTATGAAAATGCTGGTGTTGGCTCCCATCATGCAAAATGTTCAGGAAATGCCTTTAAGAGGACCTGTTCTTAAACCAGTTTGTATCGGAACCTACCAGGCATGGTTCATTCTCGGACCTTGTATTCTCGGATTTAAGTGACTTGGTTCAAGGCTCGACTGTAGGCAAAACTCTGGGAAAAAGTGACCATAACATAGTTAGATTCAAGGCACATGTAGGGGAAATTATCAAGGATAATTTGGTAAAGGTTCCAAATTTCAACAGAGCAGACTTTAACGGCATGAGAGCGGCTTTAAGTGCCATCAGATGGGAAGAAGAATTCTCCAATTTAAATGCCTGTGAAATGTGGGAAAAGTTCAAATCTTACTTAAAGGAAACTCAGATTAGACATGTCCCCCAAAAGCAAAGACGCAAAAGAAGGGTAGGAAAGCCAGCATTGCTTACACCAGACGTGATAAAAGCAATTAGGGCTAAGAAAACTGCATTTAGAGTTTTTAAAGAAGCCTCAAATGTCATTAATCTAAAGGCGTATCGAAAAGCTAGAGACACTGTGAAGCAAAAAACCAGAGCAGCAAAGCGAGCAAAGGAACTGGATTTAGCTAGAAACTGTAATGGGGACAGTAAAAAGTTCTTTAGTTTCTACAAGATGAGTAAAGTTTCTAGCAAAATTGGTCCACTGGAAGTAAACGGGACTACATTGGGTGAGGATAGTGAGATGGTTGAGGAGCTGAGCAAGCAGTTCAAATCAGTGTTTACATTGGAAGATATGACCAATCTGCCGACCGTATACCATAGTTCAGTTACATGGGATCTGACAAATGATGTTGATTTCATTGGTAGTGATGTTGTTTACAATCATATCAGGAAAATAAAGCCAAATAAGGCAGCAGGACCTGATGATATTTATGCTAGGGTGTTGCGGGAAAATGAAAAGGAACTGGCATTTCCACTTAGTATAATATTTTGTAGATCAGTTTCACATAATGAAATTCCAACCGATTGGAAAAGGGCAAATGTAGTTCCTATTTTCAAGAAAGGAGAAAGAGGGAAAGTTGAAAACTATAGGCCAATAAGTCTCACATCCCTAGTCTGCAAGGTACTCGAATCAATTATCAAGGATAGAATAGTTAGTTATCTGGAAGGTAGCAGATTGATTCAAGATACTCAACATGGATTTAGAAAAGGACGATCGTGTCTCACAAACCTCTTGGACTTTTTGAACTTCGCCACAGAACAATTTGATCAGGGAAATCAGGTTGATGTAGCATATCTTGACTTTAGTAAGGCCTTTGACAAGGTACACCATAAACGGTTAATGATACAGCTTCAGTCCCATGGTATTGCAGGTAGCATCTTAAAATGGATAGAGTTGTGGCTTTCAGATAGACAGCAAAGAGTGATGCTAAACGGTACAAAGTCATCATGGCAAAATGTTCTTAGTGGAGTCCCCCAGGGGTCAGTACTAGGGCCATTACTGTTCATTATATTTGTAAATAACATTGAAAGTGGCCTAAGCAGTAAAGTTTTGAAATTTGCAGATGATTTGAAGGTCTTTAGGGCAATAACAGGTCAGGATGAGCATATCTCGCTGCAAAAAGACTTAGACGAACTTGTGAAGTGGTCCGAAGAATGGCAAATGAAATTTAACTTTGATAAGTGCAAAATCATGCATGTAGGTAAGCAGCATATGAAGGCTCCATACTTGATGGGTGGCCAAGTGCTATCAGTGACTCAACAGGAGAAGGATTTAGGTGTTATTCTAAACACAAAATTGGGGGCATCAGAGCAGACCAAGGAAGCCAGGAAGAAGGCACTGAGAATGCTCAGGGCAATAAATAGGAATGTATCATACAGAAGTGAGGAAGTGATGAGGAAGCTTTACTGTGCATACGTCAGGCCACATTTGGAATACTGCATCCAAGCTTGGTCTCCTAGCTATGAAAAAGATTGTTGGCTTTTAGAGAGAGTACAAAAGAGGGCTACAAAAATGGTTAATGGCATAAGCAACCTGGCATATGAGGAAAGATTGAAGAAATTGAATATGTTTTCACTGAGATATAGAAGGCTGAGAGGAGATCTCATCGAGGTCTTTAAATTTGTCAATGGTCTGGAGAGGGGATACCTTGGGGAAATGTTTGAATTTAACAGAAATGATGCAATTAGAGGTCATAAATTCAAAATTAAAATTAACCACAGCAGAACAAGGTTAAGGCAAACTTTCTTCTATGAAGTGATTTGTCTGTCTTTTGAAGTCTCGCATACTGCTGTTCGCATGAATCCTCTTAAGTTGTACGTCTAAAATTGTTATGGGCGCTGTATGACCAACGCAGTCGATGCGCCCGAAAGCCCAAATAACCAACCAACGGAACTGAGGGTGAGTTGAACGATTTTTACATTTATTTCGTGGATTTCTTTGCGTCACTTGTGATGTCCCTGGTGTTCACATTTTTCATTTGAAATCAATCATTGTTTGATTACTTTGAAGAGGTGTATCCGTGTTTTATGATGAAAACTACGAAGCAATTCGAGGCGTTGACGATGGGCTGGGAACATGATACGACAAGAAGTGGCCGTGGGGTGTGTTGTCACAAATCGGTGCGGGTCAAGTTGTCACACTGTGACAACATGACCCGCACGTTGCGGTCCTCATAAACTGGTGGGCATTTGGGAGCCCTGCCGGTTTCCCCACCAGCAGTGGCGTAGCCAGCACTGGCGGATCCAGGGTGAGGGGGCAAAAGGGGCTTTAGCCCCCCCAATCAAATATGGGGGGTTAACAGTATGTTTTAGCCCCCAACAAACACAAAAAAACAAAAACTAGCTAATCCGGCAACTTTTCGCGAAAGCAAATTCGAAGGGGATGAGAAGCAGCCACATTTCATCATGAAAATTTGGAGGGGGGGTGGTAAGCAGCAACTTTTCGCGAAAATTTCGAGGGGTGGGAAGCAGCAACTTTCTAGAAAATTTCGAGGGGTAAGAAGCGACATTTCGGAAGGACTGCGGGATGGAAAAAAATCGTCTCATGCCCCCCCCTTTGACGGATTTCTGGCTATGTCACTGCTCACCAGTCATCGATACTGTGCCCACCAATGCCAAAAATTAAACTAGTCGTTTTCTCAGCTTATGTATTATTTCTTCCCATCTACCTGCCCTTGCCCAGCCTTAGTCTGCCTCTACCTTGTCTTTCCCTGCCTTGCCTTGTCTTGTTCTGTCCTTCCCCTGACCTGTCCCTGCCTGCCTCCGCCCTGCCCCTGCCATGTCCCTGCCCTGCCCTTCCCATATCCCGCCCCTGCCCTGCTCTGTCCTGCCCCTGCCTTACCCTTGCCCCTGCTCTGTTCGTGCCCTGCCCCTGTCCTGCTCCTGTTCTGTCCCTCTCCTGCCTCAGATTTTAATGGGATATCCCGTGATTGATATTTGGAAATACCGGAATCCTGGGATTGACCGGAAATACCGGAACCCCTCAAGTAAACCTAAAATATGTCTGCTTCAGCCTGACCAAGATGGTGCGATCGAGAAAAAGAAAAACGGACAGAGGTCAAACTGCATATGACGTAATTCTGAGGGCTGTGCGTCAGGTGAAGTTGAAGAGTAAAACAATACGAAAGACAGCCTCAGATTTCAACATAAACTATCGTACCCTCTCAAGATACTGTCATAAAATGTCATGGAACGAAATTGCTGGCACTTCTGGAGCGACTCCGTCACCACAACGTCAAAGAGTTCGATACGCTGAACCACGAAGGGTTTTCGCAGATGAAAGTGAACGTCAGCTTGTCCAGTACACAGCTTACGTTTGCTACTGACATCTACTTCGGTTTGTCTCCACGCGAAGTCCGAAAACTAGCCTGTAGTGTAGCGGTAGCAAACCAACTGAAAGTATCTCAATCATGGACGGACACTGAAGCAGCAGGAGCTGACTGGTTTCCTTCATTTATTAAACGTCACCCAACACTGTCGATCAGGAAGCCGGAGGCTACAAACCTGGCTCGGGCAAGCGCACAAAACTAACTGACAACAAAACTGACAACTAACCCAGGGGTGTCAACTTACCCAGACAAGGGGCACATTGTCATACTTTTCTTTGGTCTCTGCTTGTTTATAGTAAATCCAAAATGCAACGTGGAACAATACAAATTTTTATCCGCACAGACATCTCCAACCTTTTGTGTCATACTTAAAGAAATCAAATTGGGTGAGACATTTAGGCGTAAGAAATTGACAAATGAAAGCTGAGACAATATGCCCCGGTCTCCCCTACGAGTGGAATTGTTCTTTTTTTTTCGTTTTTGACTACGTATAAATTTTGCGTATTTGCAAAATTGCAGTTGAAATAGAGGATTCCGACTAAATTAAGCATTTTTTATTAGGGCAAGTTGACTTCCAACAGCGTTTCTCGGTCTGCTCTACCCATTGGAAAAGGAAAATTAAAGAAAACTTGAAAACAAAACATTTTGAAATTTCAAAAAATAACTTATTTTCGGTGGGCCAAGGAAAAAATGAAAGCCCTGGTCGATTTCGCTGTCCTTTACTCATTCCAAGTACATTTTTTTTCATATCCCCAAGATGAACTCCCAAAACCAAAAACATAATGTAAGTTGTGAAAGTCGTGAAAATCTAGCCCCCCTGGTGACGTCGCTTTTTGTGGAAAATTGTTTTGGTATGGACCCGGACCCTACTCCTCGAGCGCTTTCCGATGACACCTATTTCATTTTCGTGCGATGCTTAGTTTGGATTTTAGAGGGGGTTACTAAACGCCCATCCCCCCCCCCCCCCCGAGACGGGGTGTGAGGATCTGACCGGAAAGACGGCGCGGGTTAAAGCAGCTCACTGAGTTGGCGAACCTACACAGGGTGTCGTAACGCTGCGCAAAGTTAAAAATAAAAGTTACGCTTGTCAACCTCTAACCTAACGCATGGCACAGCCAAATTTGTGTTCCGGTGGGTGTTGAAGGAGCGCAGTTAGATATTTACCTGGAGGTGAGAGGCAATGGCCAGTGGTTCGCTGGTTGATTCATTTTGTGTATAGTTAGTTATTTGGGTTTTAGAGCGCCTCGACCAAAATTTTTGATAATTTAGCGCCCATAGCGTTGATTTAGCATGTCTCAAGTTCCATCGTGCTACTGAGGTGAGTATATGGAATATCGCTCTTAGGTACCTGAATATATTGCCAGAAAGAATGATTTCCGAGTCATCTGCTAGAATGTCGCGAAATGTTGAATGTCCTAATTTTGTGTGTAATATTGAGTGCTGTTCGTGTAGTTCGTGGACAGTGGTGGTCAGCCTAGTTCATATCGCACGCCAACCTCCCGCATGATCGAATTTGCGCCCGAGACGGCGCGTAAGATAAAATGCCGATTCTACAAATAGCATTCATGTTTTTCTGAGAGCAAATGCCAGACATACACACAGTAGCGGACACTCGAAATGGTCAGGACGTCCACAGGAGTAAGCAGGCTCGAGGGGACGCACTGACGCACGTGGGATAGCCAGTCACTCCCTTCGCACCTTTTGACGTTGGCAGACACGCGCCACACGAGAGATGGCTGTTGAAGACCATGCTATAGCTCACTGTGGGACGCCCAGTGACTGGGTCTTCCCCGAAACTGATGGTGATAATCATTCCGCTGATGATCTTGCTGGTCAAATTACGGTCATGCTGATGAAATCAGTGGTCGAAACCAGCAAGAGTAAGTCCGAACGATGCTATTAGACGCGTGAGGATTTTTTTTCCAGACCAAAACCTGGGAATAATCAGCGTGCACCACGTAGTTTATCTGCAAATATCGAGGCTATCATATAGAAAATGATAACATGCGGGGGCCTAGAGAATCCCTCGATCACATTTGAGTTTCGATTGGATTGGTCATCAATACGGCCTCTCGGAGAATGAGCATCAGGTGTTCGACAAGCTCGACTGCTGCACCATGTAACCCCGCCAGCTTATACAGCACAGGAAACGGGGCGTGCTCACCCCGATCGGACCAGGGCATTCTGAATAATTCCACATATTGTATAATTATGAACCACGATCTCATACTCCCATACAGAGATCAATCCGAGCCTCAACTCTGCGTCCTGGGTTGATACAATTCCATTAATTAATGTGCATTAATACTATCGGGTTTCAACAGCGTCTGGCATCAGATGATTTATTCACTATGACGAAATGATACATGAATTTGTACAGTGCAAATCAGGCTAAATGAGCGACACCGCAGCTTTCCAATAAATTAACCCACTCACTCTTTGGCGAGATACTATACTGCAGCTTTCCAGGTCGAGACACCCGCAGATCAAATAACACCAGACACCCCAGCATATCCAGCCTCGACCACATCACACCCGCTATTTCTCTTCACCTCTTCCTTGGATCCACTCGGAGTTTCTGAGTTAAGCAGTTCAGCTTTGCTATCCACAAGTACTCCACATTGCACTCGTTGTGTACAGCCAGTCCATCCAGCCGACTCGTTTCCATGGCTACCATTGGCAGCCATGGAAACGCCGCAGCAGCCGACTCGACACCGCCACCCCCTTCGGCGCGTCCCCGCTCGCGGGTTTTCCGGGGCCGTGTGCACTGCTTCTACAGCTGCGGTTCATACACGGCTCCAGAGCGGAAAACACGCAGTAGCGCAGTGGAGGTGACAGATGGGAGACACAAGTCACCACCACTGGGGAAAACCTGCCAATGTCTGGTGGTCGAGCTGGCCATGTCGTCGACTTCCACCTTGCTCAGCATTGCAACTGAATGTTAGTGTAACAGGTCCATAGCATAATTATTTAATACGTGCCAGCAATGTTGGTGTCTGTACATAAATACAGCACATTCATGACTGGCATGTCCAGTATTGCAGAACAATCTGAGGGTAAACTAGCAGTACACCATCTTAGCTCCACACAGTGCATGTGTGATTCAATTTTTCGGAAGCATCTTTTGCAATCCAAAGCAACCCACTGAAGGCGTCGGCAAAATCGATACCTTTACTGATAACATGTTGTCGACAAAGGTGGCGGGGTGCGCACGTGACGGCGTAGCCAGGTTATCCGCATCTGGTCGGCGGGCCAGGCAGGACCCTCGCAGCCACACGAGCGCCCTCCCGCAGAGCCAGCTGTGACCCATCGCCTCAGCTCACCCGCGCCACCAACGGACCCGGTTGGCACACATCACCGCTCGATAAAACCTCCATCGTCTGGAATCGATCCGACGACCTCGCCGTCCGAGAAGCAGCCGGACGCAACGACCAGCGCGTGCATTGCACTCCCTGCAACCTAACGCAAACAAACGAACGAAAGCAACTCGCACCGCGTCGCTCTGAAAGCCCTGCCGCCGTGACGTCACGCTGACGTCACGGCCAGTCCACCGCCACGGCCCCGCCCACCCCGGGCCGCAGGCGCGCACGGCCCGGCGTGCTCAATGGCGCCGGCCGCCGGCGGAGAGCCTGCGCGGCGGCGACGCGTCACAAGAGGACCACCGCGCCGCCCATCAGTTCCCATGGTCAGCGCTGGAGCGGGGCACCGTCGGCGGCCGACCGCACTCCACGGGGCGTGGAGTGCAGCAGGGGAGTCGGCCGCAGTCGGGCACGAGGCACGGACCCGGCAGCCAACTCGGACCGGCAGACAGCAGCGCATGCGATGGCCGAGCGGCGTAGCAGGCGACTCGTCCCACTCGTGCCTCGCACACGCACTTCTTCTCACGCCATCCGACTCTACACTCATCACCATCCCGACCGAAACTCTGCCCACATTTAGCTGCGGAACAATGGCCAACACACAATTTAACGCCGGACCGACATCCTACCGTGCACGAAAAACTGGCGAGATTTCACTGGCAAGCATCTTGCATTGCTGAAGGAACATAAAACCGCAGAAAGCATTAGCGTAAATCACAGACAGGCCAGCATTCCTCCGTGCAGCCCCATGTACACTGATGCCGTCACTCACAGGCAGAACGCATCATCAGTCGCCGCGTGCAGCACACAAATCGCACTTGCACCGCCGCCACTGTCGCCACCTATCGGCCGGCGCCGCTACTCCAGCTTGGCGCGTGCCGCGTCGGCCGACCGGGAGCGCTGCGGTCGGAGTTTGCCGGTGATGAATATGATGGTTTCGGCCATGTACCGCTTGATGAGACCGCGCTGCTTCATTCCCGGATACAGTACGACAAAGTGGGCTGAAATACAGGAGAGAAAATATTGTAAACTATGCCCATCATTCGTGAACCAATGTAAGATGAAACGATCCGCCCGTTTCTCACCATCTTAAAATTGGCGTACAACATACTTATTAGGACATCGAATCAGGGTTACAAAAGTTGTTAAAACTTTTAAACTCAGCAAAATGAATCCAATTAAACCATGGGTAACCAGTTCGCTTATATGATCAATAAATACAATTATGCTACACGCATAATATAATAGGAATAAAACTTTACTTAAGGAAGGTATATACCAAATGTATATGAACATGGTTTGCAATGTGATTAGGGATGTGAAGAGATTGTTACATTCCAGGACAGCAACGGTAATGGCAAAAACATTGAAGTGCTTTAATTAAATTATCAACAAGGTTTTTACAGTTAATTACATATAGTTCCTCCAATATGCTCACATTGGGAAAAAATATGCCTGCCCCAAACAACTGAATATACTATATTGTGAAACATGTGTATGGCAACATAAACAATATTCCTAATGCTCATGAGTTCAAATTTAACAAATCACTTCGTCCTTGTACCCTGTGGGTTGAGGTATTAATAAAATTAGCACACAAATTATGCTTGGAAAATATAACACTACATCTGACAAATCTTTTTAATCTTTATCAAATCACTACAAAATTCCCTGATACATTAAAAGCTGCAATTATAATTTATGTGCATCAATTAAGGGAAATAAAAATGTATGCATTAGTAAAATACATTTGTAGCCCAATCTCTTCACTTACAATATACTATAAAATGTTCGAATGATCAACAAATTATAGTGTATACTCATTCATAAATGCATATAATATCATACACCCATTAAAATTGTTTTAGAGAGATCATAGCAGATATATGCTAATTGCTCGGATGCAATATCAAGTAACTAGGTCTCTTGTGAATGCTAAATTAGTTTGTGTCATTTATCTGAATTTTTAAAGGCACTTGACGCAGTTGCCATCAGTGTTTGGTTTGTTTTTTAAACATTGCATAGGCATTATGGCCAATATGCATCAGCTTGTAAACTGATACCTCTGAAATATACCTCAAAGAACAAAGATATTAGGCATCCTGTCCCAGCCATTAATTATCACAATAGATGTCCATCAGGGCTCGATTTTTGGACCTGTTGTTTCGTCTATACATTGACTATCTGAAATGATTCAAATTTGGTAAGATTATCCCTACTTACAGATAATGCTGTCATAACTATTAAAGCCAATGAACATTTTGAATTGCGAAGGAAAGTAGATGGGTTAATTCCGAAAATCACAGCAAGGTTTCATACAAACAGACTATATATAAATGCTGAAAATGGTGGCTATCAATTATTTTCCACGAAGCCATGTGATTTCGGCGCGCCCTAAAGCCCCAATAGCTAACTAACTAACCATGTGATGACCTCCATATAAAGATCTACAAATATCACATGACAATGTACAGCTGTGTAAAATATTTATACATATTTTTTATGAAGGGATGATGTGGGCAAGTCATATCAATATTGGAAATATTGGAAATTATATACAAATATAGGTGCTTTCTATGGACTTGTGAATTGCTTCTTCTATGTAACTATTTGATCCTGTGAGATTTAAGTACTTGGGCTGTTGTCTGGGGAAGTATGTACCACACTAGGCTCAACAAGACTTAAGTTGCAGAAGCATGTTATTAGGATAGTCGATAAAAGCCACATTTATGTCATACAAATAGTTTATCTAGCATAACATTAAGTTCATGAACATAATTGATGAACAACGTATTTACATCATGCCAGGCTTTCATAACCAATCATTACCAGCACCTCTTTCTGATATGTTTCAACTTCATCAACATGGTGAGATCAGAGCTTCATTCATTTTAGGTGTTCGTTTCATCTCCTTTGTACAGCAATAGTTTATCGCATTTCTTATCACAGGAGAGCAAATGGAAAGTTTTAAGGTTATTGATTTGATGAGTTCCCCATTAACAGCTAAACATACCATTTCCTGGAGCCCTCAACGACATTACTAGTTTTACAATTTGTCTGAGAGGGCTTCAGGAACATCCTTTACTAATATCTGGTGGCGGGATCTATCCAGCGGTAAATATGAGCGGGGAGTGCTGTGCCCTACCCTGACTTGCTTACCCTGACCTACTTCTCACCCCTGGAATTTTAACATAATTAGGTCACATTGGTATGGAAGGGCACTCCTGCCTACCTATTAATGGGTAAGGGAAACATAAACATGCACACAATGTTTTCAAGCTCGGCACATTTTGATTGGTTGCAATCGGACAGAATCAGAGTGGTAGATCACAGTCAAAGACAGGTCAGTTGGTTATTAGGGCTTTAGGGCGCATCGACTACATGTCATGTAGCGCCCAAAGACAGGTCACAGTCGCAGCGGTAGACACAGCACACCTCCCATGCCCCCAACTTACCAAGGGCATACGTCAAGAACAGGTTGTTGATGTTGTTGCCCAGCCACGCCAGAACGAACAGAGCAAATGCCATCGCCACAAAATACTGAAAACAGACAAAAACGTAGATTATACGTGGGTATGTCTAAAATCGCGAAAATCATTGGTCAGAAGACAACAATTCAAGACCTTATTACCGCGAGACATCAGTTGGAGCATAGGCGAAACAAGAAATTCGAGATGTCTTCTCACAGACTGCATGGTTTAAATGCATTATTCGCCGCAAGCACCAGCAGGCGTAGGACAAAACAGCCCTTAATGACAGAGCAAAGAAGCATAATACACTATATTTTGGGGCACTTTAGTTCTCAATGACCGAGTGAGGAAACACGATATGCTATATTGTGGAGCACTAGGGGAAAGCTGTATCCACCACCACCGAGATTTGATTTGCATTTTGCAATCATGGGTGTCGAGCAGAAATGTTTTGCATAATCACACAAGGTTATTTTCTTCAAACGTGCGACATCAGAACCTTCATTTCCACTCTCGAATGATTCCTGAGCACTATCACTGAGCAACTCATTCTCAAATGGCACCATTCAGCCTTCGTGAGACGAATGAGAGGATAATGTTTGTAGATGATAATGGTCTGGAAGCCACAAATTCAGGCACAGCCCAACTTGTCCCACACTGATCACCACTGCCGTGATCCATCACGGCTATAAACAAACTGCCAGCCCGGACAGGGGCTACCACCTACCACTTTCGGTTTGTCCTGTTTCCAGCCAGCCAGTTTGTACCATCCGCCTTGCACCCCCGACGTCATCTCGGCAATCAGCTGACACATGCGCTCAAACTCCCTGCGACCCATAGCACGGCTGAGTCACACTCCCCAACGTCACGTACAGCAACGGAAAGCGATGTTAAACATTGTCATTAAGCGTGGGCCTCCACTCAAATTTCGGAAGTTCGGGGCAATAGGTGGTTGGCCTGCCGCACGCCTCCGTGGCCGACAACACTGCGCTACTCTTACCCCACACACGACTGTCTTGTGCGACAACATTGCGCTACTCTTACCCCACACACGACTGTCTTGTGCGACAACATTGCGCTACTCTTACCCCACACACGACTGTCTTGTGCGACAACATTGCGCTACTCTTACCCCGCACACACGACTGTCTTGTGCCGTGTAATTAACTTAATTCAATCCAGCTCAGCCAGAGGTATAGGAACGTGTCAAAGTTGGGAGAACTACCTTAAAGTCGATTCTTCCCATGCAACGGACATCAAGTCAATATTAAACTCATCCAAAGTGTGGGGGGAGGGGCGCTGTCCCTTCTGTTCCACACCAGGTTCCCGTGGCCATCGAATCATCACTGCAACACAAACGCGTGCCTTCAAAGTGAGAGCCAGGCCACCTTCCGCGCACTCGTTCACCCACCGTCCATGCTATACAACTTAGTACATGACAAACACAGGTGTGTGGCAGAAAGATACCCCCCGTCCCCCCGGAGTACAGCAGCGAGTCTGCGCGCGGTGACCGACCTCTCCTTGGTGGCGGTCCAGTCCTCCTGGCGGAAGAGCGCCTGACACAGAGCCGGCACCACGTAGTCGGCGGTGGTGACCGCTATGCCGAGCACGGCCACCAGGGTCAGCAGCGGCGGGTCGACGTACCACACCAGCCTGGGGTCACACGCCGACCCAGGTCAGCCTGGACACACATCACGCACGGCTGGCGGCCACCAGGGTCAGCAGCGGCGGGTCGACGTACCACACCAGCCTGGGGTCACACGCCGACCCAGGTCAGCCCGGACACGCATCACGCACGGCTGGCGGCCACCAGGGTCAGCAGCGGCGGGTCGACGTACCACACCAGCCTGGGGTCACACGCCGACCCAGGTCAGCCCGGACACACATCACGCACGGCTGGCGGCCACCAGGGTCAGCAGCGGCGGGTCGACGTACCACACCAGCCTGGGGTCACACGCCGACCCAGGTCAGCCCGGACACGCATCACGCACGGCTGGCGGCCACCAGGGTCAGCAGCGGCGGGTCGACGTACCACACCAGCCTGGGGTCACACGCCGACCCAGGTCAGCCCGGACACACATCACGCACGGCTGGCGGCCACCAGGGTCAGCAGCGGCGGGTCGACGTACCACACCAGCCTGGGGTCACACGCCGACCCAGGTCAGCCCGGACACACATCACGCACGGCTGGCGGCCACCAGGGTCAGCAGCGGAGTCACGTACCACACCAGCCTGGGCTCACACCCCAAGCTCACACGCCGACCCAGGTCAGCCCGGACACACATCACGCACGGCTGGCGGCCACCAGGGTCAGCAGCGGAGGGTCGACGACGTACCACACCAGCCTGGGGTCACACGCCGACCCAGGTCAGCCCGGACACACATCACGCACGGCTGGCGGCCACCAGGGTCAGCAGCGGAGGGTCGACGTACCACACCAGCCTGGGGTCACACGCCGACCCAGGTCAGCCCGGACACGCATCACGCACGGCTGGCGGCCACCAGGGTCAGCAGCGGCGGGTCGACGTACCACACCAGCCTGGGGTCACACGCCGACCCAGGTCAGCCCGGACACACATCACGCACGGCTGGCGGCCACCAGGGTCAGCAGCGGCGGGTCGACGTACCACACCAGCCTGGGGTCACACGCCGACCCAGGTCAGCCCGGACACGCATCACGCACGGCTGGCGGCCACCAGGGTCAGCAGCGGCGGGTCGACGTACCACACCAGCCTGGGGTCACACGCCGACCCAGGTCAGCCCGGACACACATCACGCACGGCTGGCGGCCACCAGGGTCAGCAGCGGCGGGTCGACGTACCACACCAGCCTGGGGTCACACGCCGACCCAGGTCAGCCCGGACACGCATCACGCACGGCTGGCGGCCACCAGGGTCAGCAGCGGCGGGTCGACGTACCACACCAGCCTGGGGTCACACGCCGACCCAGGTCAGCCCGGACACACATCACGCACGGCTGGCGGCCACCAGGGTCAGCAGCGGAGGGTCGACGTACCACACCAGCCTGGGGTCACACGCCGACCCAGGTCAGCCCGGACACGCATCACGCACGGCTGGCGGCCACCAGGGTCAGCAGCGGCGGGTCGACGTACCACACCAGCCTGGGGTCACACGCCGACCCAGGTCAGCCCGGACACACATCACGCACGGCTGGCGGCCACCAGGGTCAGCAGCGGCGGGTCGACGTACCACACCAGCCTGGGGTCACACGCCGACCCAGGTCAGCCCGGACACACATCACGCACGGCTGGCGGCCACCAGGGTCAGCAGCGGCGGGTCGACGTACCACACCAGCCTGGGGTCACACGCCGACCCAGGTCAGCCCGGACACCATCACGCACGGCTGGCGCCACCAGGGTCAGCAGCGGCGGGTCGACGTACCACACCAGCCTGGGGTCACACGCCGACCCAGGTCAGCCCGGACACACATCACGCACGGCTGGCGGCCACCAGGGTCAGCAGCGGCGGGTCGACGTACCACACCAGCCTGGGGTCACACGCCGACCCAGGTCAGCCCGGACACGCATCACGCACGGCTGGCGGCCACCAGGGTCAGCAGCGGCGGGTCGACGTACCACACCAGCCTGGGGTCACACGCCGACCCAGGTCAGCCCGGACACACATCACGCACGGCTGGCGGCCACCAGGGTCACACGCCGACCCAGGTCAGCCCGGACACACATCACGCACGGCTGGCTGGCTGTTGGCTTTACGACACGTCGATCGGAGCCATGTAGCGTCGCCAATCTCTCACGCCAATTGGTCGCCGGCGAAGAGCAGCGACAGGTGAGACTCGAACCCACACACGTACGTCTGAGAATGCGGCGAGCTAGATAGATGTTTGAGCCTTAGGGCGTCCCAACCGCCATAGCCATCTTGTGCCCGATCTGTAAGTATGGAAACTGGAACATGGCACGCCATACAAGGGATATATCCCAAAGATAGGGATAGGAGCAACATATACTCGATTTGAGCAGCAGGTCATCACACCTAACTAGGTACACATCAGAAACATCACAGTTGACTAGAGACACACTAGAGGCGTCACACCTAACTAGGCACACATCAGAAACATCACAGTTGACTAGAGACACACTAGAGGCGTCACACCTAACTAGGTACACATCAGAAACATCACAGTTGACTAGAGACACACTAGAGGCGTCACACCTAACTAGGTACACATCAGAAACATCACAGTTGACTAGAGACACACATCCCAACTTACCAAAAACATTATTTAAACACTAGAGGCGTCACACCTAACTAGGCACACATCAGAAACATCACAGTTGACTAGAGACACACTAGAGGCGTCACACCTAACTAGGCACACATCAGAGACTTTACACCCAGCCATGGAGACATCAGGCACGTCATCTAACTGGGGTCGCGTCATGACCATCACAATTAACCAGGGTATACATGTTGATGTTGACATACAACGACATGAACATCACAATTAGGTACACGTCCTAGGTGTTATACCTAACCAGGTGACAGCACGGACCCGACACCAAACTAGGAACAAATCACACACATCGAACACTCGACCGGCCACAGCCACGAACCGGCGTCACAGACACGTGACCAGGTCGCCAGCCGCCCGGACGTCACTCACGAGAAGAGCAGGGTGACGACGCCCGACAGCAGCACCGGGTGCCAGTCCTGCCGCCACACCAGCACGCTGTAGGCGGGCGCCAGCAGCTCGCGCCAGTCCTCCAGCGCCTTGCGCATCCGCTTCACCCGCGCCACGTTCTCCTGGCGGCACAGGTTCGAATCCGGTCGGCGGAATTTGTTTTCGCCGTTTGCGGACACCGCGTCCCAATCGTTTTGTAAGTTGAATCACTCTGGTAATTTAGCAATGGCACACATGAGTGGCGCTGGTGTCAAATTGTTCGCAGCACAGAAGCCGAGGAAAGGTTGTGGACCAAGCTCATTGGTGATGCAGACTGAACATAAGGTTGAGTTCAGAATATAATGGAGCAAGCAACAAAATGGATCTACAATCAACCAGGAGCATCCTGCATCAGATCAAAACTACATACGAGGCAATGATCCCTTCCAATGGTTGATCTATCCGTAGTTTTAGGTCTCTGATAATTGCTGCTACTACACAGCTCCAATGGCTGAAAGTGTCCATCATTTTGTCATTATCGTGCAACACTTCACAGTGCTATCGTAGATAAGACAATGAATAAACAATACACACGCACGCACGCGCAGATGACTTTGAAACTATATAGCATAGCAATTTGCATGACCAAGTCACTAGTTGTACTAAGAACACTCCAATTTTTCCAATAAGTGTTGTAGCATTTTTCCAAGAAGCATTTTTCCAATGGAAGCATTCCCAGACTGTCCATAAAAGCCACTGCACGTGGAGGGCATGCGTCGTGAAATAAATAAATAAATAACCAAGCGCATCAGCACATTTTTTGTGGTTGGGCGCTGCAAATTTATTTTACTTTAATGGTCCCTAGCTCGAAACTCTTTCAGCCGATTTTCGTTTTTTCTTGCTTTAAACAACGTGCCGAGCATTTCTAAGCAGGTACACAAACAATATAGTATATTGGCTGGTAAAATCTGGATATATTCGAAAAACTGCAGGAATGGGCGGATTTCGCCCCCCCCCCCCTCCAGGGCATGTTCAGTCATCATATCTCATTTTAACAGTATCCCATTTATATGTAGCAAACTTATGCGCACTATAACAGATCCAGTATTGTGACAGCAAACATCCCTTAGTGCAATCCCAGGCACAGAGATTGCCTATGATATGCTATATTATAGAATAGCAGTCTATAGCATAGGTATTTCCATTGTTATCATTTATATCAGTATCTCCAAATTCGGTACCTCCCAGAACAAATGAAATGGATAGCTGTATGATGAGATGCAATTGCCCCAACACTGGGGTTGAATCGCCTAAACATTCTAAACATCAATATTTTCATAGTGATTTCAACATCCTGCTGCATGCATTTCAACATCTCCTGCCTAATGATAAATAATTATTTTAACAATGTGTCACAGTGTATGAGTGGTCACCTAATATTGCACTGGTGCATTTATTAGAAAAACTAGTCCAGACTAGTATTAGCCATGCATAGTGGATAAAAATAGTTTAAATTTGTTTTAAACTTGCCAAGCCAAACATGATACTCATAGTGAAACAAGTCTAGTAATTCATACTCAATTACCAGTGTATACATAAAACATTAATTAAATGTGTCTTCAATCCTAGTTGGTAGGACATTAATAGCTGTTTTTTGGCTTAAGGGCACATAAGCCAAGTCAATCACATAGTGCTCATTGGACATGAATAGAAGTCAACTGTTTTGCTACTTCATGTTTTGAAATTGAAGCACAGTCAGAAGTTAGAACACATAAAAATTGGGTCTTCCAACCACCCACAAATGCATAGAGGTGCATGTAGTCTGACAGAGATCAGCCTGAAGGTCATGATAATCTTGAATAAACCTTGATGCACTTCTCATTGAAACACTTAGCGTTCCATGCTCAGTGTTATTTTCCATTCAAGGTGGTATTATTTTCCATTCCAGGTAGTGTTTGCATGTGATTTGGTGCCTGATTGTGATGTGTTTGGTGTTTTTTATCTAAATTTATCAGAGTTGTTGTTGGGGTGGCTTGAGAAACCAGGGTTCTATTGCTAAGCAGAGCTTGCTGTGTGAACCTTGGCCCCATTACCTGATCCATGAACTCCAGTTCAAGTGTTTGCATGATGATTTGGTGCCTGATTGTGATGGGATTGGTGTTTGCATGATGTGATTTGCTGCCTGAGAGTGGGCCACCTTGATATGATGTTGGTATGGGCACACTGACCAGCCAAGTGCAAGTGTTGACTTTTTACAATATTGTGTTCTCAGACTGGAACAGATTTAATTATTGCCATGTGACTCTGAAGGATGCAACTGTTGTAATTGCTGTTGTTTCACATTGCACGGGTGAACTGAATAAACACTTGATATTTGCAGCCTTGAAGGCCATTGTGGAAAGGTGACCAGTTAAATGGTAAAATACAACAAATTATGCATCTTATAATAAGGTATGAGTACATTCATCCATATCCAGTATACCAAGCTCTCACAAATTTTGGTGGCACATAAAATGAGCATTTTATTTGGGCATCATCTGAAATTTTGTCTAGATACTCTACAACTAAACCAAGCTAAACTAAACTACTCTGCAGTGTCTATGTGAAGTTGTTCAGAAAACATTTTTACTGTAATGAAAAAGAGCAAACTGCAATCATGCATGCTATTTGCATGGTATATAATTGCTCATATCAATGCATAGAGTTCTTCAGTGGCATGCTTCAGTTTTGCACCTTTGTAACCAACTGGCTAAAACTTGAGAGTAGAATTACACTTTGGCCTGCTTAAACCAGCAGATGGCTAAGATCACTTTTTGGTGAGCCAATTTACATCATGGCATACACCAGCAACAGTGTAAAATAATTGACCATGTGACCTGGAAATTCACAGTTAATGGAATTGTGCTATTTCATCCTTGTCTTAGGTTTTTACCATTTTACTACATGTGTGGGCAGTCATTATACACACAACTGCTAAAAAAATGTAAAATGCATGTGACTGAAGTGAAAGGCATTCCGATGTTTTATCCTTAAGTGGCGATCCTTTATTTTCTTCCAATCTTTCACTATTCCCAAGCAACTTCTTTCTTCATCCACACAGTTAATGGTGAAGTAATTTTATGACACTGACCAGCAAAAGCCATCAGTGGCAGAAGCTTGCTGACCTCAACTTGAGTGGACTGATCTGATCCTGACAGACCTGGCTGATTTGAACCCCAGTGGTGCAAGAGAAGACTAAGCCTAATATTTTACACCAGTGGTTCTCAAACTTTTGATGTGGTGACCCCTGTGTACCCAGAGTGTCACTCTGTGACCCCACATTCTGTATTTTATATTATAGTGTTCTGTATTTTCTGTATTTTGTTACTTGTGAAGCATCACTCATAAATTTCCAGGTAGTGCATGGATTTATGGCTATTGAAATTTTTGAGCACAGATATCCAGGGTCAGTCAGCAGTTTTACTGCTAAGTGGCAAATAAGGCAGGAGTTTTCTATTTGGGTCAAGTGGAAAGTGCAAAGTACAATGAGGTCTGAAAAACATGTATTCAAGCTAGATACATGAAAACAAGCCAGCACCAGTTTAGTGAGACAGATGGGCTTGTCTTCCCCACACCAGTTTTTCAATTCTTGGTTTAGTGGTCAACAGAGCACATCTCAAGTTGCTGGACAAGTCCAGCCATTTCTAGCCTTAGTTTTAATTGACACCATGGTTGAAAACCCTGCCTCACAAAGGTATGCAGTAGCAAAAGGCAGCAGCATCTTCAGTGCATGGATGGAGAGAATGGGATATTCTCCACGAATCCTCTGCCAGAATGTTGGCAAGTGACACTTCGTGAAATCAGTTTGAAGTGTCACATCTTCTCACAAACCTAAAAAATTTGGCCTTTGCCCCAACATGTCTATCTGGTATCACATCATCCAGCACAGAGAATGGTCTGGACACCCACATGTCGCCAGTTTGATAATCCATGCCTGGAACATACTCAGAGATTGATTTCCTAACGGCCACAAGACGGCTCGCAGTAGCATCACTGAACAAACACTTGACATTGGTGGAGTCCAACAACAATGACGGACGGACAGACCAGATGGGTCAGGTCAATTCGCAGTTGATGATTGCTCACGATCCCACCACCAGAATGGCCCTGCGACCCCAGCTGGGGTTGCAACCCCTAGTTTGAGAACCACTGTTTTGCACACATTGCCTCAAACAAGCTATACATAGCTCATTCAACATGTCATTTCAAATTGATCAAGAGTTCAAACAACCAAAATATTTAGCCCTGTGTATTGCCAGGGGAAACATTTCAGCATAGGCAAAGGTTATGAAACAGCTTCTTTGCCACCCCAAATAAAGATTGCATGTGACTGTTCTTTTATTGGGGGTTTAGGGGAGCATCAACTGCTGTGGTCATGCAGCCACATGACTTGGTTGGTTATTTGGGCTTAGGGGAGCCACATGACTTCATCTGCACTGACAACAGGAAGCTCAGTTTATGAACTTGAATGAACAGCTTCACAGCATTACTAGCACTGACAAGCTGCATGTGCTTATACCTTGATAGTGTCCCTGTAGCCAAGCTTCTCATCAATGTCAGAGACACCCTCTGGCCTCATCCTGGTCATCAGAGTCTGGTCAGGGCTATCAGCCATCTGAAAAAGCAACAATACAGGTAAGGAATGCACTGAAACTACTGTATTTGCTAAAGACATAGACATAAAGACATACAAACATAAAAGATTAGTGCAACTATGAGCCACAAGAGCCATTCTTGGCTGCACTCTGTACACTGAACCAGTTGCCCACCAAATCTGTCAATCAGCCCTCCCTGTAATACTAAAAAGCAAGCCCTTTATTTTTATAATGATTGTCTCTGCTGTTTTTAAAGATGTTCAATGTGCTGCTACTGACAATGCTTTCTGGCAGCTGGTTCCAGTGTTCTACTACCCTGTTGGTGAAGAAAGTTTGCCTTAACCTTGTTCTGCTGTGGTTAACTTTAATTTTGAATTTATGACCTCTAATTGCATCATTTCTGTTCAATTCAAACATTTCCCCAAGGTATCACCTCTCCAGACCATGGACAAATTTAAAGACATTGATGAGATCTCCTCTCAGCCTTCTATATCTAAGTGAAAACATATTATATTTCTTCAATCTTTCCTCATATGCCAGGTTGCTTATGCCATTAACCATTTTTGTAGCCCTCTTCTGTACTCTCTCTAAAAGCCAACAATCTTTTTCATAGCTAGGAGACCAAGCTTGGATGCAGTATTCCAAATGTGGCCTGACATATGCACAGTAAAGCTTCCTGATCACTTCCTCACTTCTGTATGATACATTCCTATTTATTGCCCTGAGCATTCTCAGTGCCTTCTTCCTGGCTTCCTTGGTATAAAGACATAAAAGATTAGTGCAACCATGAGCCACAAGGAACCTTCTTGGTTGCACTCTGTACACTGAACCAGTTGCCCACCAAATCTGTCAATCAGCCCTCCCTGTAATACTGAAAAGCAAGCCCTCTATTCTTATGATTGTCTTAGCTGTTTTTAAAGATGTTCAATGTGCTGCTACTGACAATGTTTTCTGGTAGCTTGTTCCAATGTTTTACTACCCTGTTGGTGAAGAAAGCCTGCCTTAACCTTGTTCTGCTGTGGTTAACTTTAATTTTGAATTTATGACCTCTAATTGCATCATTTCTGTTAAATTCAAACAATTCCACAAGATATCCCCTCTCCAGACCATGAACAAATTCAAAGACCTTGATGAGATCTCCTCTCAGCTTTCTATATCTAAGTGAAAACATATTCAATTTGTTGAATCTTTTTTCCTCATATGCTGCATTGCTTATACCATGAACCATTTTTGTAGCCCTCTTTTGTACTCCCTCTAAAAGCCAACAATCTTTTTCATAGTTAGGAGACCAAGCTTGGATGCAGTATTCCAAATGTGGCCTGACACATGCGCAGTAAAGCTTCCTGATAACTTCCTCACTTCTGTATGATACATTCCTATTTATTGCCCTGAGCATTCTCAGTGCCTTCTTCCGGGCTTCCTTGGTCTGTTCTGATGCCCCCAACTTTGTGTGTAGAATAACACCTAAATCATTCTGTTCAGTCACTGAAAGCATTTGGCGACCCATCAAGTATGGAGCCTTCATATGCTGCTTACCTACATGCATGATTTTGTACTTAAAATTAAACTTCATTTTCCATTCTTCAGACCACTTGACAAGTTTGTCTAAGTCTTTTTGCAGAGATATGCTCATTTTGACCTGTTATTGAGCTAAAGACCTTCAAATCATCTGCAAATGTCAAAACTTTGCTGCTTAGGCCACTTTCAATGTTATTTACTTATATACTGAAGAGTAGTGGCCCCAGTGCTGACCCCTGGGGGACTCCACTAAGAACATTTTGCAATGACTTTGCACCATTTAGCATCACTCTTTGCTGTCTATCTGAAAGCCACAACTCTACCCATTTCAAGATGCTACCTGCAATACCATGGGCCTGAAGCTGTATCAATAACCATTTATGGGGTACCTTGTCAAAGGCCTTACTAAAGTCAAGATATGCTACATCAACCTGATTTCCCTGATCAAATTGTTCTGTGGCGAAGTTCAAAAAGTCAAAAAGAGATTTGTGATCTGAAAAATATATCATGGCAATATTAACTCATTTCACTTATCTCCAAACAAGCTAGACTAACTTTAGCTACCTTAAGTTACTCATAAAGTGTCCCATGCCATTATCAAATCACAGATATTGGAATGCCCCTCAAGGAAGAAATGACTGATGTAATGACCTTGCATAATTAATTTATAATCTTCCCTGCATTTGCATTTTCTATCATGAAACAGGTGTGGCTGATCAAATCATGAACTGAGCAATGTACAAAACACGCATTGCGTTAGCAGCTGTGTGATGTTATAAGCATGTCATCAAGGTCGACACACAAGTATGTAGGAAGGTAGGTAATTTCTCTCATGAACGTAATAAAATCGAAACGGCGGTAAATGCCTTTCGATTTTTATAGAAGTATGAATTTTCGTTCATTTGATGGCACTTACCACTCATTATCATACTATCTTCTCTCCGAAATGTAGGTCACCTGCCACCACCTACTGTGCTACCATCCCATTTAGCATTCCGTTCCGTGGGATGCTTACGAATTCAGCGCACTTTTACATTGGACTCATAAACAGATCCTCAAAATTGTTTAGTAGGTATATTTACGAAGAAATAAATTGTGTTTCATAAGATTACTTACTAAACGTTTGAAAACTTAGCAGGTATTGCGACTAAAATTCACTGCGGAGGCATGCATAGTGTGAATGGAAACGACTTGAGGTATCTTTGTTGCTGTTCCTTTTTGGATACTTGTGGCTCTTCTTGAGTATGTAAAGGTAGCGTGTCGCGCTAGTGTTGTTGGCCAATCGCTAGTGTTGCCAAGAACACTTCCCTTTTGCCAATATACTGGAAGCGCATCAGCACCCATTTTTTTTCGTCCGGTGCTGAATAGTTATTCTTACTTTAACGGCCCCTAAATAAAAAATCGTCAGATTTTCGTTTTTTCCTTGATTTAAACAACGCGCCAGTCATTTCTGTAGGTTGGTTATTGGGGTTTAGGGGCACATCGACTGCAGAGGTCATGCAGCGCCGGCCATTTCTAAGCAGATACGCAAACAATGGCTTTTATTGCTCGATCAAATTTGGAGTTTTGTACAAAAAGCCGGAGGGTGGGGGGATTTCGCCCCCCCCCCTTCATGGCGCATGCTAACACAAGATGAACTACAGCCATGAAGTTTGCTTTGCTGATACACTCTCCAAACTTGAAATGTAGAGGAGACATTTTTGGATGTCTTTAGAATCTCGGCAAGGTTCCATGGTGTCCCAAAGATACACCAAATGAAACAAGAAAATTCAATTTTTCAAGACCATTTTTTCTCACTTCTACAATCCGTCAATTTCCGGAGAGCTTCGCGCGCCATAAGTTTTCTCCATTTTGTGACATTTTTGGATCCCCCTCCCCACGACCCTTAGGAACATTTTAGCTGCATCCACTTTGATTGGAAGGGCCTGGCTTTCATTCCAAGTAAGCGTCACGACATGAAGTGGCAAAAGAAATGCATACAAGATAGACCATCTAATTATAAATTCATCAGGGATAAATGTTCCCTGCCGTGGTATTCAACCGTAAGCGTAATCAAGATGGCGGGGCGGTGGGTGTATTCCTCAAATGTTGCGGCATGTAACGCTACACCCGTGGCGTCACACGAAAAACCATCCAAGAATCCTTCCGTCTCCTCCGCGCCTTTTACCCCATGCACAAAATCCACGGGGACGCTCGTGTTCAGCCCAGAGAATGAACGCCAAGAATTTTCAGCACGAAATGCACACACATTTTTTTAAGCGGTCAAGAGCAAGTATCTCTAGGTCAAATATGTCCACGAATATCCACATGGTTGGGAAAAGTCACATGGTTAAGCATCTGGACATGGAGATCATAACTTTGTTCGTCGCGCATACACGAAAACACTGCAAACGATGCCATGAGTGTTATGGGTGATGCCCTTCGAAGCACACTGCTCTGCTACCATTTATGATGCCATCAACACCTCCCACCGTACTACTCGCCTCACTACGAGCAATCCTTTCGCGTTGTTTGCGTTGCAGACTTCCACCAGAGCGGATCGCCCGCCACACACCCCACGAATCGTCCTTGCACCTGTATTCAGCTCCATTTTGACATCGGCCCGCGTCAGTCCCCGGTGTCGTCCGTGCCAGTCCCCAGTGTCAGCCGTGTCAGCCCTCGGTGTCGCCCGTGTCGGCTCCCGGTGTCGTCAGTGTCAGCCCCCGGTGTCGTCCGTGTCAACTCCCGGTGTCGTTTGTGTCAGCCGCTAGTCAGTCGCCAGTGACATCTGTGTCAGCCCCGATGTCGCCCGTCAGCTCTCGGTGTCAGCGGTGTCAGCGCCCCGTGTCAGCGCCCAGTGTCGTCTGTGTCAGCCCCGATGTCTCCCGTGTCGGCCCTCGGTGTCAGCCGTGTCAGCGGTGTCAGCGCCCCCGTGTCAGCGCCGATGTCTCCCGTGTCGACCCTCGGTGTCCACCGTGTCAGCGGTGTCACCGGCCGTGCAGCCGGCCGCCCCGGCCGCGCATCTTCCGCACCGCTCGCGCGCGACTGTGCCGCTGCGTACGGAACAGCTCGAGCAGGTCGGCGCGCCGCTCAGACGCCAGCTGGCGCAGCTGGTCAGCTGACCGCGCCGCCCGCACGAACTCGGCGCCCTCTGCAACACAGGGTTGGCCGCACGTCAGCTGTCTGCGCCGGCGCGACAGGGCCACCACGCTCCGGCTTTGCTCAGTGTTACATTAATCGTGAAATGTGGCGGCGTACACCACTTATTGAACACTCGGTCGACATCCTTCTCCAAGAAGTATCGACATCCTGCTCCTTGGTGCATGCTTATGAAGTCTTCATGTCTCTTCTCTAACAGTATCTTACTTATCAGCATCTTAAGTATCATGAGTATCGTATCCATGCTCTGGATAAGGAATGGTAATGAACAAATATTTTGCAACGCAACTTCAGGTGAAGGGATTATCTATAATGTGATATGGCATGCACTGCCAGTTTATAGCATAGGATTATTCTCCCTATCCCGAATGTAGCTCTTCCCTTTTCCCGAAGCGAAACAAATAATAAAGGTAAAGTAAGTACCTAAACAATTGGCTCAAATATGAGTCTGAAGGACATTAGATTCTGTCTTTCAGACTAGAACCAGGGTTAAAATGATGGTTTTTCGTTAGGTGTGAGATATCGAAACAAGCACAGGATGTCGAAAGTCGCCATGAAATTAGTGTCACTTAAAATGCTTCTAATGATTAGAAACATTTTAAATGACACTACTTTCACGGCAAATTTCGACATCCTACTGTGCTCATTTCGATATTTGACATCTAACGAAAAACCATCATTCTAACCCCGGTTCTAGTGCACCCTGAAATAGACAGGTGTGTTCCAATTCAGAGTTCAAAATCCAAACTGTTGGGGAAAGGAATCGACTTTGCAGAAAGCTAGGATATAGCTAGAGACAAGATAGAGACCAGAGACTCAAAAGAAAGAAGGGAGTGAGAATGCAGTGAGAAAAACTACACAATGAGCTGAAGGTAGAGGACTCACTTTCGCATGGATGATACCACTATAAACGGGGATTATGCATTTTGAAAATAATGTGTGCCAATGCGTCGACGGATTCGTGTTTTGCAGCATGTTTGCACCGGCATGTTGCAGTCAATTGGTGCCCTGGGTTACGGTTATCAACACCAAGTATGCGCTTGTAAATGTAGAAGCACATTATAGAAATATAGAAGCACAAGCATATAAATGTAGAAATGCAAGCATATAAATATAGGAGTGCAAGCATATAATTACAGGAGTGCAAGCATAGCTTATTTCACAATAGCTACATAACAATTAGTAGCTATTGTGAAATAAGATCTGTTGCCATGTTGCTATCAAACATTATTACATCTGTCAAAAGTCTGGCGTTTTTTTCCCTTAAAATGCTGACCCCCGACCTCAACTGAAAGGTCAACAATTGGCGACAGGGATCACGTCAGATGTCATTAGGTCACCCAACTAAATAGCTTAAAGCAAACAACTCTGCAATTTGTCTCAAGAGAAATTAGGGACTAAATAGCAAGGGGTGGTAATCTCCCTGTCGGTCAGGCACGTTTTGCACGAGCCTTCCAGAGGCGGGGGACCGTCCCAAGTACAGTCGAAGTTCAGCTGAACATATGGAACTATGGAGGAAGGCGCATTATCTCCAATGGCATACTTGTACACGGTGGTACCCGATGCTTTGTCAAGTTATGTGCCACTATCTTGTAATTTGCTACCACAGTTACCCCAAATGGCAGCAGGATTATTTTCAGGTTATCCCAGTACAGTTTCTCAGTGCTCAGTACCCAGCATCATTGGCGACCACCATGAGTGCCAGCCAATTAGCTTGCAAACTGTTCCCATTGCAATAGCAATACATGAGCATAGCTGGATTCAGCAGCACCAGCCAGATTGATGATGCCTGCAAGGGTGAAGTTTGGTGTGCATTTTGAAGGGAACTCCCCCTCCCAATATTGACTTCACCCCAATAATTGAGATATTTGACATGGGACCTTACATGGCATGCCTCCCCCCCCATTCATTTGGCCCATACATTGCCATCATGCATTTTGCCCTCCCAATAATTTTCAGAAACCTACACCTATGAATACTCGTATATGCCAAGTGCCAGTCATGGCTCTATTCTTCTTGACCGAGGTGAATTTTGAGCTGGCTTACAGGGTATTGCTGGATATTGCTACCTTTTTAGGTATTAAGATTCATAGACGTGAGATATCCGCGAGATACTCAGCTTCTCTGCAAGTTTTTCCCTTTGTCCCTGGTGTGGATCGCTGCATCTGGATCCCTTGTCTATTCTAGTGGTGGATCTTGTGCTCCAGCATGAACACCAGGTGACTAGCTGGTGAACTAACATGGTGGTCGATTTTTGCTTTGGGGGCGCGTCGACTCCGTTGGTCGTTTTGCGCCCATCCAGGTGAACTAGCGACAAATAAATCCGACAATGATCTTGGGGACAAAATGTACCAAATTTACATCGAACTATCGACAAATGTTCTTCTCAATGTCAAATACTCTTTAGGATGCGTTTTTAGAAAGTCAACCATTACTGGAACAGCCCTTATACAATGCTACGGGCAACAGCTGTTGTTTGTTTATTGGGTGATTCACAATGTACTTTATGCCAATTCACGGCTAACGGAGCCGCCCAAAATGTTTCGCCAGTGGGCCGCAGGATCGGGAAATGTCCGGAGCGATTCGAGTGTCGAACCCGGTACCTTTGGTACTCAGAGATGGGCAACAGCTGTGAGCCGTGTACAATTAAATAGGGCTACTCATTAAAACGTATCATCTGGTGCTACGCACACACAAGAACAGAAGACATAAGTTTCCACTGATGGCGTAAGTCGACAAACGACTTCGTCCACTCACCCGCCAGTCGCGCGTCGTCCGGCTGAAGGAAGAACTTCCGTGTCTGGCCCCAGCCGGCCGGCGCGCCACCTGGCGGCGCCGCCGTGCTGCCATCTACCGGCTCGTCCTCTGAACTGCTCGAGTCGTACTGGAACGGATTCGCCGAGCCGCCGGTCGGGTCCAGCTTCACCTTGGGCTTGATTTTCGCCGTTTTGTAGTCGCCGTCTGTCGGGTCGGCGGTGCCTGCAGACATGCGAATGGCGGCTTGTGAACAAACAAAGTCACTATGCAACTTATATAGCATCAGTAGTATACATTGAGTACTATTGCTATCAGTAGATATCATCAATAGCTCTCAATGTACAAATAGCCCAATGTATATATAAATAATGGGTAATATGCTGGCTTAAGAGCACTACATAATGAGGCCGATTGATTTGCCACGCTGTTATTATCGCGTATCAGGTATCAGGAACCCATTGCGTCCCATCTTTTCTATATACTTTTTCTATATATCAATCACGATTTCAGCGATTGCTCTTCTCGGTTTGTGTCTCGCTCACGGGGATGGAAACGGAGTGGAGTGTGAGCAATATAATTGCAACACTGATACACCCTAGCCCTATAGGCATATAGGCCTTGCATCTTATAATTTGAAGGAAAACATCTTATGATATGATGCAACCGATACTTTGGCCTTTGCGCTTTTTGCTTCACGGCCTTATCTCTATTCCTCTTCTACCAGGCATGCACATTTTATAGTCATACATGGCCGGCCGTCATAGAGGCCAATTGGACCCCCCTCTCGACTCACCACCCCAACACCCGTGTCCCTGACTCGCTATACAAATATATATGTACCTGGCTTACCATCCCCAACATCCAGGTTCCCCACTCATCACCTTCAACATCCTTGTCTGTGACTCACTATCCTCAAAATTCCTATCCAAAACTCACTATCCTCAAGATTCCTATCCAAAACTCACTATCCTCAACATTCATGTCCGAACCTCATTAACATCTCTGTCCCCAACTCACCATCCTCAACGTTCATGTTCCTGTCTCATCACCTTCAACATCCGTGTCCCCGACTTACTATCCTCAACATCCCTGTCTCTAACTCATGCTTTCCGACATCCATGTCCCTGACCGGCCGTCCCCAACACCCTCGGACCACGCTGCCGTCCCTGACTTACCATCCCCGGTGTCCTTTTCCCTGACCGGCCGTCCCCAACACCCTCGGACCACGCTGCCGTCCCTGACTCCCCACCTCGTGTCCCTGTCCCTGCCTCTCCCCGGTGTCCCTGTCCCTGACTCTCCCCGGTGTCCCCGTCCCTGACTCCCCATCTCGTGTCCCTGTCCCTGACTGTCCCCGGTGTCCCTGTCCCTGACTGTCCACGGTGTCCCTGTCCCTGACTGTCCCCGGTGTCCCTGTCCCTGACTCTCCCCGGTGTCCCCGTCCCTGACTCCCCATCTCGTGTCCCTGTCCCTGACTCTCCCCGGTGTCCCTGTCCCTGACTGTCCCCGGTGTCCCTGTCCCTGACTGTCCCCGTCCCTGACTCCCCACCTCGTGTCCTGTCCCTGTCTCTCCCCGGTGTCCCCGTCCCTGACTCCCCACCTCGTGTCCCTGTCCCTGACTCTCCCCGGTGTCCCTGACTCACCATCCCCGGTGTCCCCGTCCCTGACTCACCATCCCCGGTGTCCCTGTCCCTGCCTCTCCCCGGTGTCCCTGTCCCTGCCTCTCCCCAGTGTCCCTGACTCACCATCCCCGGCGTCCCTGTCCCTGCCTCTCCCCGGTGTCCCTGTCCCTGCCTCTCCCCGGTGTCCCTGACTCACCATCCCCGGCGTCCCTGTCCCTGACTCCCCACCTCGTGTCCTGTCCCTGTCTCTCCCCGGTGTCCCCGTCCCTGACTCCCCACCTCGTGTCCTGTCCCTGCCTCTCCCCAGTGTCCCTGACTCACCATCCCCGGCGTCCCTGCCCAGCATCTGCAGGAGGCTGAAGCCGGCGTCGGCCGCAGACCGACCGGCGAACAGGTCGCCCAGCGCAGGCTCCACCATAAAGAACGTGTCACTCGACACCTGCGGCGACAGGTCACAGGTCAGAGGCGCAGGTCACGAGTCAGAGGTGTAGATCACATCAGAGGTACGGGCCATAGGTCAGAGGCGCAGGTCACGAGTCAGAGGTGTAGGTCGCATCAGTGGTACGGGTCACAAGTCAGAGGTGTAGGTCGCATCAGAGGTACGGGTCATAGGTCAGAGGTACGGGGGCCAGGTGCAGGCCAATGTTACAGGTACATGTCACATGTCAGCGGAGCAGGTCATATATTATATGTATGCGTTACAAGACAGAGGTACTGCAGTGGAGCGGGAGTGAGCGCACCGGCGCGCTCACCAGTCGACTGCTGTGGCGAGTGCCGCCATCTATTACACAACGTGGTGTACTTAAGGTTCACCCTTCGACGCAAGATGACAGTGTCATTAATCGTGCTTAACCATGCAAATTATAGCTTGTGTCTCTGCTTACCTCTAATGTCTTGTGTCCAACAGCCATCTGCCATAACATCTGTCCACTACACTCAAATGACTGAACTGTACGCTCTCACAAATGCATGTACTTTTCGATATCTTCGTACTTCGATTTAATAAATATGCTTCAGGCTTTATCAATTATTGTACTAACGACCGACATGCCCTCCAATAAAAATCCCGCCTCACATCTCTGGGATCATCTCTCTATGGGGCTCCACCACGCTTGGGTGGAGGTGCGATTAGATTGTACATTTCACAGGTGTCGAATGGCGGCAGGTCCTGCCTGGCTTCAGACTAGCCAGCATTACCTTTCGTCAATTACCTGACCACTACCACGGTACATCTCCATTACCTGACCATTACCACGGTACATCTCCATTACCTGACCACTACCACGGCATCTCTCCATTACCTGACCACTACCACGGCATCTCTCCATTACCTGACCATTACCACGGTACATCTCCATTACCTGACCACTACCACGGCAGCTCTCCTAAGTTACCTGACTGTTAACACGGCACCCTTCCTCCATTACCGGCCATTACCATGGTACCTTTACTACCGGTGGCTTTCCCAGATTGGCTTTCCCAGATCATACGCCTATCCACGCACCTGGGCGCTACGGTGCCCATCACAAATCAGAGGTGCAAATAATAAGTTAGATGCATGGGTCATAGATGTGAGGTACGGGTCACAACTGGTCGTAGTTCAGTAGGACAGGCTATTTCTGGAGGCACAGGGCACCTCAAGACAGGGCTCAGTCTCAAAATGTCACGCCCGATGCCAGTGTGCAAGAGTATGGCAAAAAGAGTTATAAAATACTAATTAAAGTAAATATTTACTATCCAACATATCCGGATGAAGAAAAACATTTGGTAAGTTTACGATCCATTTGAATGCTGGGTCATTCAGCGTCGCGAACCTATCACGCAGATTGGTCGCGGGTGGGCTCAAATCTCGCGGATTATGGGGCTCGAACCCACAACCTTGGGATCAAGCGTCGCATGCCCCACCGAACGAGCTCCCCCAACCCCTCCAACGCAGTTAATTATTCCGTCAAGTTGACATCCCTGCGTTAGGTCATGCTACTTACAAACACCGACTCTAGATTATTGCCAATAAAAGAAAGCTGAAGGCATTAGTATTGCAACAAGTGTAATTAATTGCCTAGCAATGAAAAGACCTCGGTCACCGTCAAAGGCACAGATCAGTCAGCGGGGTGCAGGTCACATGGGGGGGGGACATAGGCCACGATCAGGAGTGCAAGTCACAGCCATAGGTACAGCGCCGAAGGTGTCAGTGTCACGGCCAGCGTTCCCATGATAGTCAGCGGTGGCGTCAGTGCAGTGATAAATTATTCATGAAATAGCGTGGAATATACCACTTTTCTGAACAGTCAATCGACATCCTTCTTCAAGAAGTATCGACATCCTGCTCCTTGATGCATGCTTATGAAGTCTTCATGTCTTCTTTCTAGCAGTATCTCGTTTATAAGTAGCACGTGCATGATCCTTATAAGGAATGGTGACGTTTCGCAGGCACAAACATTTCGCAATGCAATTTCAGGTAGAGATAACCTATAATACGACATGGCATACAATGTCAGTTTATAGCATAGTTAGTATTCTCCCTATCCCGAATTTTTTCTTAAATTATTGATCTTAAAACAAATGATGAAGGCAGTCATAAGTGCCTACACCACTGGCTAAAATTTGAGTCCGAAAGACATCAAAAGCATTTGAAATGACACTAATTACACGGCAAATTTCGACATCCTACTGGGCTCGTTTCGACATCTTACACCTAACGAAAAACCATTATGTTAACCCTGTGTCAGTGACACGGCCAGGGTTCCCATGACAATCGGCGGAGGTGTCAGTGCCCATGGCGGTCGGTGGAGGTGTCAGTGTCACGGCCAGAGTCCGGGCGGGGAGGGGGCCAGAGTTCCATGGCGGTCGGTGGAGGTGCAGTGTCACGGCCAGAGTTCCCAGCGGTCGGTGGAGGTGTCAGTGACGGCCAGAGTTCCCATGACAGTCGGTGGTGTCGGTGTCGCCAAGGTTCGGCTCGGTGGTGTCAGTGTCATGGCCAGGTTCCCATGGCGGTCGGTGGTGTCAGTGTCACGGCCAGAGTTCCCATGGCGGTCGGTGGAGGTGTCAGTGATATGGCCAGAGTTC
This sequence comes from Imbricaverruca yamaguchii, assembly GCA_034440575.1. Classification (NCBI taxonomy): domain Eukaryota; kingdom Metazoa; phylum Arthropoda; class Thecostraca; family Neoverrucidae; genus Imbricaverruca; species Imbricaverruca yamaguchii. Next base: position 240,822 of record JAOTOL010001259.1, on the reverse strand, counting down.
CCATGACAGTCGGAGGTGTCGGTGTCACGGCCAGGGTTCCCATGGCAGTCGGTGGAGGTGTCAGTGTCACGGCCAGGGTTCCCATGGCGGTCGGTGGAGGTGTCAGTGTCACGGCCAGAGTTCCCATGACAGTCGGTGGAGGTGTCAGTGATATGGCCAGAGTTCCCATGACAGTCGGAGGTGTCAGTGTCACGGCCAGAGTTCCCATGACAGTCGGTGGTGTCGGTGTCACGCCCATGGTTCCCATGGCGGTCGGTGGAGGTGTCAGTGTCACGGCCAGAGTTCCCATGGCGGTCGGTGGAGGTGTCAGTGTCACGGCCAGAGTTCCCATGGCGGTCGGTGGAGGTGTCAGTGTCACGGCCAGAGTTCCCATGACAGTCGGTGGTGTCGGTGTCACGGCCAAGGTTCCCATGGCAGTCGGTGGTGTCAGTGTCATGGCCAGAGTTTCCATGGCAGTCGGTGGAGGTGTCAGTGACATGGCCAGAGTTTCCATGGCCGTTGGCGGTGGTGTCAGTCCAGCGCTGGATACGTATTCGGGACATAGTATACCAAAATTAGACAACCTGTGAGAAAACGGTATTTAAAAAAGCAGATGCTTAATCTTACGGCGATTCGTTTGCGTTATATCCACGTCGTTCACTGGGCCTTAGGAAGATTATCGTAACGTATCAGATTAAACCAATACCGGTGCGGTTTTGTCAATTTCAGGTTTGCGTGTAGTTCTGCACTGCACAGAGCCAAACTATGTAGCATAATACAATTGTTGCAATAGCATAATACAGCATAATACAATTGCGTACAATTGTCTATACACAATTGAACATCTTTGATACCAAAACATTTAAACTCGTTACATACATCAAAACAATCAATCAGAAATGAAAGCTGATATTCTGACTGCACATTGCATGTACTATCTGAATTTTGCATCCTGATGATAGCTTCAACAGGAGATCGACGGGACAGGTTTAGGGGCTCATCGACTGCGTCGGTCATGTAACTCGGTAGAGGTATAGGTAGGTATACAGGACAGGTAAGTATGCAGGACAGGTAACCGCCCACCCGATCGCCGGTGGCCATGTTGCCATCAGCACGGGGCTGCAAACTGGAACAGACATCCAATACATGAGGAACGCGGAGAACCTGCTCTCCCACGTCGCCCTTCTGACTTCATTTAGTCGACTTAATACGACTGGAGCTCACCTCGAATTTTGTGTCTATATCTTTTTCACTTCTTTCCTTGACACATTGTATGGACCAGGGTCCTATGCTCAGCACAGCATGTTGCGTGAATACTGGCCCACCACCAAATCATTGCATTCCGGTTGGATGGCAGAGTGTTCACCAGTGGCAGAGTTGTCACCGCTGGCAGAGTTGTCACCGGGAGCGTGGCGTGTCGCGCCGCCACAGCGTCGACACGGCGACTCCGTGGCCGTGTCCCCGACCTTATCGGGCCAGCTACCGGCGCACTCTCCCAGTCGGGGGCCATGCGAGCGCGCGTCAAGCAACTCGAACCCTGCCTTGTCAGGACACAGGAGACCAACGCAGGTTGGCGCCCCAACTGAGCTACTGAGGTGGCTATGCGAGCTATCTCGCAGTGAAGAAGTGGCTGGTCGCGACTAAGGACGAATCGAGTGCAAGTTGTCGGCGGTGCGCCAGCCGGCACCTCGCTCGCATCAGCCGGCAAAGTGCCAGCTGTAGCTGTAGTGATCAATTATTCGTGAAATAGGGTGGAATATACCACCTATTGAACAATAAGGAGACATCCTTCCCAAGGAAGTATCGACATCCTGCCTCTTGATGTGTGTTTATGAAGGCCCCATGCCTTGTTTCTAATGGTGGTCTGTGTGTAAGTATCATGCTTATGCTTGCCATTACATATTGTGATGCATAAACAGGTTGCACCTAACGCGATTTTAAGTAAAGAGATTACACATGGTATGGTCTCCGTTTAATATTATTTGCTGATAGTATGGCATTCTTATCATTCTTATTAGCATATGTATCCCTACATTAGGTGTCTTCCAAAATAAAGGAAAAAGATACACATATAATCAGGCTATAGGCTCAAAATTTAGTTCGAAGGACTTAAATGATATTCTAAACGACACCATTTTCATGGGGAAATTCGACATCTTAGTGGATGCGTTTCGACATCGCACACCTAACGAAAAACCAATATTTTAACGCTGTGTAGCTGCGACGCTGACCTGGGGTTTGGCGGACCGCACAGCTGTCGGCTGGTCTGGACAGCTGGGCCGTTCAGCTGGTGCAGCCGGCGGCAGCTGGTACTGAGCGTGAGCCGCCAGAGAAGGGTCGTAGCGAGTCGGCTCGTCGTTGCTGTCGAGATGTGGAGAATTTATTGGTTGATTATTTGGGCTTTGGGGCGCATCAACGGCTACTGGTTATGTAGCGCCCAGAGATGTGGAGAAAACGGAGGTGACTCACTGGGATTGAGGGGCCCGTGGGACGCAGGGAACCGGTAGATAACCTGGGCCGGGTGGGGCTCATAAGACGCGAGATTCTCGGGAAACATGAGAGGCCTTCATTGGCTGGATACAAGTGGCAAGAAACCGTAGAACCGTGAGCAACTATTTTAGACAGAAGGGCTTGGAGAGACGCAGTAAAATAACTATGCTACTTACACTTTAGGCTGCTTGATGCACATATAACGTGGATTGATGTCGATATTTGGGCACTAATAAGTTGATTTATTATAATTTGCATTCTTCAAATTTTACAGAATAGCGATAATCTGTGATTTTGGGGTATATGTTTTTAGGCCCTCAAAAAATTATAACTCAGCAAATGTTGGCAGCAACAAAATTCACCAAAAAATGTATCGGCCTCCGCCAGCCAGATCTGACTCTGCCACTACCACATAAGATGCAACAGTCACATTAGGCGGCACAGGGCACCAAAGTCTGTGTGAGCAGTCACCAAAGGTATGGTCACGCCGACAATATGGTCACCTTGCTCGACAATATGGTCACCTTGCTCGACAATATGGTCACCTTGCTCGACAATATGGTCACCTTGCTCGACAATATGGTCACCTTGCTCGACAATATGGTCACCTTGCTCGACAATATGGTCACCTTGCTCGACAATATGGTCACCTTGCTCGACAATATGGTCACCTTGCTCGACAATATGGTCACCTTGCTCGACAATATGGTCACCTTGCTCGACAATATGGTCACCTTGCTCGACAATATGGTCACCTTGCTCGACAATATGGTCACCTTGCTCGACAATATGGTCACCTTGCTCGACAATATGGTCACCTTGCTCGACAATATGGTCACCTTGCTCGACAATATGGTCACCTTGCTCGACAATATGGTCACCTTGCTCGACAATATGGTCACCTTGCTCGACAATATGGTCACCTTGCTCGACAATATGGTCACCTTGCTCGACAATATGGTCACCTTGCTCGACAATATGGTCACCTTGCTCGACAATATGGTCACCTTGCTCGACAATATGGTCACCTTGCTCGACAATATGGTCACCTTGCTCGATAAGAAAATGGTCACCTTGCTCGACAATATGGTCACCTTGCTCGACAATATGGTCACCTTGCTCGACAATATGGTCACCTTGCTCGACAATATGGTCACCTTGCTCGACAATATGGTCACCTTGCTCGACAATATGGTCACCTTGCTCGACAATATGGTCACCTTGCTCGACAATATGGTCACCTTGCTCGACAATATGGTCACCTTGCTCGATAGGACAATATGGTCACCTTGCTCGACAATATGGTCACCTTGCTCGATAGGAGCATTTAAACGAACAAAACGGCGAAACCTTGGCTAAAATATCGTCAATTGGTTTGTAGTGTAGGAATCAGGTGTCATCGGCTCCTTAGTCATTCTAGATAATCGAGGTTTATCTATATAATTGCACCACAGTGCCTATTTGAGTATTATATATCTAAATGTATGACTACACTGGTTACTGGGCTTCCTTCTTGCCTGTTGGGTGTTTTTTAATCTCCAATGGAAACAAGCACAAAAGCAAATCCAACCACGACGATCATTGGCATCACACCATGAAGATTGATCACGAACATAGAACATTTCTGATATGTACACTCTACACTACCACATTCCCGAATTGCCACACAACGCACCGCACCTTGCCGGCTACTCACAATGCCGCCTTATTGTTCTTCTTCCTCTCCTTGGGGACGGACTGCACCGGTCTGCCCAGCACCGACTGCAGGATGTCCATCTGCGCCGTGTGCTCCTGCACCAGCTCGTCCTCGTCGGGAGGCTCCTCCTCGACGGCCGGCCCGCTCCGCTCGTCGGCGAACCGCTCGTTCAGCACGAACCGCTCGTCGCCACCGAAGCGAGCCTGGAGCGCCTGCAGCTGCAGCCGGACACAGTCAGCGGACACTGGACACACAGTCAGCGGACACCGGACACACAGTCAGCGGACACAGGACACACAGTCAGGACACACAGGCACTGGACACACAGTCAGCGGACACACAGTCAGCGGACACCGGACACACAGTCAGCGGACACTGTACACACAGTCAGCGGACACACAGTCAGCGGACACCGGACACACAGTCAGCGGACACAGGACACACAGTCAGCGGGCACCGGACACACAGTCAGCGGACACCGGACACAGTCAGCGGACACCTGACACACAGTCAGCAGACACCGGACACACAGTCAGCGGACACAGTCAGCGGACACCTGACACACAGTCAGCAGACACCGGACACACAGTCAGCGGACACCGGACACACAGTCAGAAGGACACCGGACACACAGTCAGCAGGCACTGGACACACAGTCAGCAGACACCGGACACAGTCAGCGGACACCGGACACACAGTCAGCAGGACACCGGACACACAGTCAGCAGGACACTGGACACACAGTCAGCTGGACACATAGTCAGCGGACACTGGACGCACAGTCAGCGGACACCGGACACACAGTCAGCAGGCACCGGACACACAGTCAGCGGACACCGGACACACAATCAGCGGACACCGGACACACAGTCAGAAGGACACCGGACACACAGTCAGCAGGCACTGGACACACAGTCAGCAGACACCGGACACAGTCAGCGGACACCGGACACACAGTCAGCAGGACACCGGACACACAGTCATCGGACACCGGACACACAGTCAGCGGACACCGGACACACAGTCAGCGGACACCGGATACACAGTCAACGGACACCGGACACACAGTCCAGTGTAAAATAATTCACCATGCGGCCCGGAAATTCACAGTTAATGGAGTTGTGCTATTTCATCCTCATCCTAGGTTTTTACCATTTTGTCACATGATGTATGGGCATCCATCATGCACATGACTGCTAAATAATGTAAAATGCATATGACTGAAGTGGAAGGCATTCTGCTTTTTAATCCTTAAGTCACAATCCTTTATTTTCTTCCAATCTTTCACTATTCCCAAGCAACTTCTTCCTTCATCCACACAGTTAATGGCAAAGTAATTTTGGGACACTGACACAGTCAGCGGACACCGGACACACAGTCAGCGGACATCGGACACACAGTCAGCAGGCACTGGACACACAGTCAGCAGGCACCGGACACACAGTCAGCGGACACCGGACACACAGTCAGCGGACACCGGACACACAGTCAGAAGGACACCGGACACACAGTCAGCAGGCACTGGACACACAGTCAGCGGACACCGGACACAGTCAGCGGACACCGGACACACAGTCGGCTGGACACCGGACACACAGTCAGCGGACACCGGACACAGTCAGCGGACACAGTCAGCGGACACCGGACACACAGTCAGCGGACACCGGACACACAGTCAGCGGACACCGGACACACAGTCAGCGGACACCGGACACACAGTCAGCGGACACCGAACACACAGTCAGCAGACACTGGACACACAGTTATCTGGACACACAGTCAGCGGACACCGGACACACAGTCAGCGGACACCGGACACACAGTCAGCAAGCACTGGACACACAGTCAGCAGGCACTGTACACACAGTCAGCAGGACACACAGTCAGCGGACACCGGACACACAGTCAGCAGGCACTGGACACACAGTCAGCAGGCACCGGACACACAGTCAACGGACACCGGACACACAGTCAGCGGACACCGGACACACAGTCAGCCGACACCGAACACACAGTCAGCAGACACTGGACACACAGTTATCTGGACACACAGTCAGCGGACACCGGACACACAGTCAGCAGGCACCGGACACACAGTCAGCGGACACAGGACACACAGTCAGCGGACACCGGACACACAGTCAGCAGGACACCGGACACACAGTCAACTGGACACCGGACACACAGTCAGCGGACACCGGACACACAGTCAGCAGGCACCGGACACACAGTCAGCGGACACCGGACACAGTCAGCTGGACACACAGTCAGCGGACACCGGACACATATTCAGCAGACACCGGACACACAGTCAGCGGACACTGGACACACAGTCAGCTGACACCGGACACACAGCCAGCGGACACCGGACACACAGTCAGCGGACACCGGACACACAGTCAGCAGACACTGGACACACAGTCAGCAGGCACTGGAAACATAGTAGTCAGCTGGACAGCAGAGACCATGGGGTTGACAGCAATGATGATCATAATGATCATGATGATAAGATGGCGACGACGACGACGATGATGATGATGAACATCATTATGACAATGTGAATAATACTAGTGATGATAGCAATAATGATAGCGATGGCGATAATTTGAAAGTGGCATTGAAAATAATAATAAGTAACACTATCATTATTATTACCATTATTATTGGTATGGTTTCCTATCATACTATAATGTGGTATTACCACATACTATAATTATTATTAGGATAAGAATATAATTTGTCAAAGATAGGACACTACTGATGGGAAGGATCACGTTAATATTCATACCCATAATAATCACAATCACGTGAGTGATCGTGATGGCGATGATCATGAAGATGATGGTGACGAAGCAACTTTTGGCAACAGTTCTATGCCCCTTCCCCTACCCTGCCATCCACTCACCTTTTGGCCCTTCTCCCCTTCATATTGAGGCCGAATACGAAAAACGTCGGCGTCTTTCGCCTCTTCGTCGTCGTCGGCATCGAAGAGACTCGGTCCGTTCCGGGCTGCGGTCGAGGCCGCCGAAGTGACCGGATCATCGGCCTCAAGGTCATCGAACACTATCCGTTTGTTGGGCTTCGGTGCGTCTGCCTGTCCGTGTGGGGATGGTTGCGTCAGTGGATCAAAACACCAGCACAGCGGGTTTGCTAGAGGTGTATTGAACTGGTGAGCATCTCTCTAATCCTATACCGCAGGCCGACGCCGTTTTGCACCACTCCACATCATTGTGTGCTGCGCAAAACAACACCGTGGATGCAAATTAAAGATGCATCGAAGCTAAGACCCAGCAATACAAATAAAAGCTGCATCGGGGAGTTAGCAATCTGGCAATAGGCACAGGTAGCATTTATAATATAATTTGCAAGGAACCATGGCGCCGACATGGAGAGGGGAAGCCTGGCATTCACAACAAACGTTACTTACATTCGCATGAGCAAGCTGAAACTGGTGTGATAGAAGTCGCAAAGAACGAAAAAACAAAACACAAGTGAATGGTGCCAAGCATCTCCCTGGTCTTTCCTGAATGTAACCATGAACACAGACCTTTACGGTTTCGAAACTTCCAGGGGGGATCCGGTTCAATGCCTGGATCGGACTTGAAGTGAAGTGAGTGCCTTCGATGCTGAGGTTAAGGCATAAGCCTTTACGATATTGCGAAGCTAATGCCGAAGCTAGGGCTAGCTAATTACGATATCGCGGTATTGCGAAGCAAATGCTGAACCTCAAAATCACAGGCAAATATAACCGAAAATCATATAACTCAAATATATGAGATCACACTATCAAATGGCCACAAGCATTTTCATTTATTCTGTCAGCTTGCACTTTTGATGCTAAGATAACAAAAATAAAACTTGTGACGCTATTGTATTTAAATGAATGTGCAAGCTTAGCTACCCACCCAAATAGCAAGCTACATAGTGCCCTACAGCCCAACCACATATGCTGATGACAAGCCATACAGTGTTCTACAGCCCACACATTTCATCTACTTTAATGTGCCAGCCCAGCCGCCTGAGCCAACTACCTACACAGTACTCCAGGGCTCATGCAATTCACCTACACTATTTTCAAATACATCAGCGCACATATGTGCATACGAAAACGTCAATTTCAGAGTAAATAGTAGACAGATGGCGAATTGACATGCAGTCCATGTACGATGTACGCAGCAGTTCCAGCAATGGCTTGTTCACATCGCCTACCTTAAAGGACAGCGCCAGCTGGAGGGCTCGCTTCTGACTCTTGAACGCCTCCTGCTTCAGCCGCAGAGAGTCGATGCGGCGCTGGTTGTCCTGCTGGACGGCGGCCGCGGCGCGCCGCGTCGGCGGGCTCGACGTGGCCGCGCCCGCTGGCCGCGGCGAGCCCGCCGGCCGGGTCGCCCCGACCTGAGACAGGTCAGCCCCGGCCGCCGGCGTCTGCCGTACTGGGGACGGGTCAGCCCCGGCCGCCGGCGTCTGCCGTACTGGGGACGGGTCAGCCCCAGCCGCCGGCGTTGCCGCCCTCCTTAAAGAGGGGGGGGCCCCCCCCGCCCCCGGGGGGGCGGGCCGACACGAGGCGCGCTCATGCCGGGCGGGTGTATCCTGCGAGCGAGTCGACCCGCGGCGGGCCGCCGGCGGCTCGCACGCGCCGCCGTCGTCGCCGGTCCACACGGCGCTGAACGCCTCCAGACGCGACAGGAAGTCGGACGGCTGCTGCGCGCCGCCAGCCACGTCGGCGGCCGGGGTGCGCCACGTGCTCCGATCGCCCGCGGCGGCCACCGTGGCCGGCCGTGTTTCGCCGGCACCGTCGGCTCCCCCGCTCGGGCCGACGTCGCCCGGTCCGTTCTCCGCCACCACCTTCTTCCTCTTCTTCTTCCCCGAGCAGGCGACGATGCCGCCGAACATGCGCAGCGAGCCACGCGACGGCACCTCCTCCGCCTGGTCAGCCTGTTCTGCCTGCCCCGCCGCCTCCGCCGCCTGCAGCCGACCTTGGCCCGCAGTCGTGCCGCCGGCGACGCCCCCGTCTTCAGCCGAGCGTCGCCTCTCCGCCGGAGGGGGTGTCCCGTCGGCCGGCCGGCCGGCACCGACGTCCTCGGTGAAGTCGACCACGCCGTTCGGCGTCGGTGTGTCGGGACTGTCGGCGGCCGCGTCGCCGCGCCGCCTTTTCGTCAGCACGTCGTCGAGAATGCGCTGCTCGAGGGACTTCCGTTTGACCGGCGGCGGCGGCGGCGGCGGCGGGCGGCCGGGTGTTCTGACGGCGGAGGCAGCCCCGTTCTGCTGTCGCTCGCGCTGTAGACGCGACAGGAACGACTCGCGAGCCAGTTCCAACTTGATCCGCTGGCCCTTCCAGAACGTGCCATTGAGCCGCCTGAAGCCTGTGGCAGGTAGGTGCCATTACAGGTTCAAGTGTGTCAGCATGCAAGGCACACCCCGCTATACATCAGTGCCCAGATTGCAATCTGATCTAAAGGGCATAATATAAATTCGACCTAGAAAATCAGCCATTGGATTGAAAAGTACATAGAACAAAAAAGATCATGGGCTGCAAATACTAATTGTGATGGCAGAATCAAGAAATGAAATGGCATACATGAATACACAAACAATGGCTCCAAAGGAATGGAATTGAGCTCAAAAGGAAGAGGAATGGTTCTTAATAATGAGGATGCATGTAGGAAGTTCAGCCTGTGTGCCAGTTTCCACACACACTTTGAGTTGATCATCAATATTTTGTCCCACACAATGCCAGATAAAAGAGTTGTTACAAGGTCTCAAACATTCCAAAGTGCTACATAAACAAATTCATCATATATGATACCTTGAGTTTTTCCCTGCCTATTTGCACTTAGCACAGCATGAACTCCTTTGATTATAGCTTCCTCTAATTTGAATTGCACAGCTGAGCCCAGTTGTCTACCAACTCATCTAAATAAACAGACCATTGTTAATACTGAAACTAAATTTTACTTCCATAGCAATACATCAAATAGCCATTTCTACTCACATTTTGTGATGTCTATGCTGGTTGTCTTCAGATTTACATAACCAAACACATAATTTACTGCATTATTCTCCAGACGCTTCTTGATTTCCACACTCTCAACTTCTCCAAATTTTGAGAAAAGCTGACTCACATCCTTATCTGTTGCTTCATAGTACAAACCACCAATGTATATTCGCTTAGACTCCATGACAGATATGCAGCTAAAAGAAGCTAGATGTTAATATTCACCCCATTTGCAAACATGTGATCCAGCTTAGAGTAATGTCAGAGTAACCTATATACTCTCCAACAATCTTCAATGATGACAGATCAATCGGCAAGCATAGCTTAGGTTCAGATATTTAGGAGGATAAGGTTGAGAACCTGGAGATTCCCATACTAGTTTGCAACTCAAAATTGTCTTGTGCTTCCCTTGTATCTGTGGCACATCTTCAAGTGATGGTCTTGTCTGGAAATGTTGAAGGGACCAATGGTTGCCAAGTCTTGTCTTTAAAATATCTGCCAACTCTGAGCAGCAGAATCACCAATTTTAAAATTATTGACTTTGATATTGACTCCTAATACTATTGTTGTGCTGTTGACCGGGTTCACAAGCAACTGCAGTGTTCATTTGCATACCACAAATGCCAAGACATCATCATTGCTAATGGAAACATGGATAATGGCTGCTAATGGATGCTAATTTTGTATGGATAGCTAAGGCTAATGGATGTTAATTTTAATGGATGCACATGCTAATGTATGCTAATGGATAATTATTTTTTTTAAATAAATAAAATGTGTATAGAACAATTAACAGGAAAAAACCTGCAAAGGTGTAACAATTAAAAAAATAACACCTATTACAATCTGAAATGTTTTAGTTGAAGCCAAAAATCACTTGGAATGATCTAAAGCAACAGGACTGGAGAGCAAATTGCTACTGTAAAACTGCCCAGGGGCAACAATGGGTTTGTTAACAAAATATGTTAAACAACTATTGAGTATGTGTGTTTGCGTAATATATAGGCTCCAATTAACTCTGCCTCTCAACAAATAGATGTTTATTTGGAGTAAACTATGTACATTGTGTAGACATCAAATTTGACACCTCATATTAATCTGGTGTGGTGTGTGGAAGAACCAGTCTGGACAGAAACCTTGATGAAACCCAATAATCAATTCCTTGTGCCACAAAATCTTCCAAACATAAATGAATTTAGTGTGTGGTATTAGTTGGGGTGATAAGCATCTATTTGTCAAGGCCTATGGCACCTCCTATCTACAACCTTAACCCAGATAGATCCTATGGATCTTATTGTCTGAATACTGAATACTATTTAGGCATTACCTACATCACTTAAAATTTAATTTTTCACATTGCTAGGCTCCCCAACTTAAGGGTAATCATCTGCAGCATAAATAAGTGGTTTGTCACCTTATTGACATAAACATACATTTTATTTGACTAGATTTTCTTCAAATCCAGCTCATATCCTTAACTTCACAGTATCATTTTCAGCCCTGAAAAAAAACCTGAAAACACCCTGTCCCACTGAGTTACAGAAGATGAGATTAACACCAGTATCCATCACAGGGTAGACGTCTTAGGTTAGAAATGTACCTAGTTAATGGGCTTACCAGACAAAAATTTACCTGTATATTTAAACAAGCTTATAGGAAGGAAATATAAATAGGCATGATGCACAAGCTAGTACCCAAAAGGCACCCTGTCTAGAATCCTAAAGATGATGGCACGATAGGGCAGTAATATTTCTGGTCCTGGTACGCACGCCTAGAATCCCATTACCACCCACCGGGCAACAACAATGCTACGCGTGGCCTTCGTCTAGATTGAGCATCGAGCACCCACATGGTTGGGAATGGTGAAATATGGCACTTACAGATTGCCTCAATTGCGTCATAATTGTCCAGGTTGTAAATTAATTGATAGATAACGATGTATATGACCTTGAAATTATAGAAGTCAATGGGTAAATCTTTTTCAGGACCGGAGGTGCCATCGCCATGGAGCCAATAAATACGCAGGAACCGAGATCTACCAAGGAATAACATGATAATAATGCAACCATATTCTATAGGACGATAATGTTTTTATAGTCTATTGTTTTAAAAACCACGATACAGCTATCCCATGAAATTTTGCCGATAGCTTATAGCAAAGTCCAAAATATGTGGCTTTATTGTTCGAGAATATATCCAAAACAGCCTTTGAATAATAATAGCCTTGACTAGTTGTCGGTTTACTGTGCAAGCGTTGCAGCAATGAAAGCAGTAGGCCGAACGTTGATGGTGCGTGAGCCAGGAGGAGATGCAGGGCGGGAACATTGTGGAAATGTCCCCCATGGAAGGTGGTGACCCTCCGTGAATGCAACGCGGGCCAACCATATTGGCCTCGTGGTGGTTCGCTGCGGGCCCACCGGGGGCCGGTGAGGAAGCCCCACGCCGACTCGCCACGATGGGCCAGCAAAACTGCTCATCGGTGCAGTTAGGGGCCACGATCACCAACAGCGCACTGATCCCCACGCTGTTCGACGCAGGCACACTGCACAACACGCGCGGCAAGCACACACACGTGGCATTCACATACATATACACACATACGCACACACACACACACACACACACACACACACACACACACACATCGCACACCAATGCGTGAGTGCAATGGCGCAGCCAAGACTTTCTTAATGGCGACGAATATATGTGACAAAACGCTGAAAGGTTCCGACGCACGAAAGGAAGCGTGCTGAAAACTAACGATATTTAATGGTGAAAATATCAAACTGTTTGATTTGACCTAGTGTATCTTCAGATGCTAATGGGAACCGGGCCCCGTTGCCTGCGCCTCAGCATGCAGGCACTGACGTGCGTGCGTACGTGCGTGCGTGCGTAAACACGCACACTCAAAGGGTGGCACAAGCAAAGTGAAGGCAATAAAGCAGCTGAATGTGTATTGGGCTCTTGAAGTACCATAAATTCCGTTTTTGCCTGATTCATTTTCGGTTTGTCCGAAACCATACCAAAAATTTACATCAGTTCTCTTCAATACAGAGTTTCAGCGCACGGAGATTTTGCTCACCAGGGAACGAGTACATATATGCATGCATATTATGTACATTTTAAAAGGCAGCCACATATACATGGTTTTTCATGCGTGATGTAATAGCTGCTTGTCGCCAGCTTACGAGATGATACGGCCCCACGTCACCAAATTTTTAAGGCCATTTGAGGGTAGTGTCGATAACTGGGCGGGCAATCGATGGCAGCGGGACGCCACGCGTCGCCGGCGGTCATCGAGGTAACTGTTGAGCCACCGACAGTTCACACCGTGCCAGCTCGGGTTGGCTCGGAGGAGTCCGGGCCAACCCGACTGTGACTGTGATCGATGTTGACGAAGACCCTGGATAAATCGATCGCCGTCTTCGCCGCAACTTGCCCATCGTCGATGTTGCGGGACAACCAATCGGCATCGACCACCGCATTCTTCGCGGAGCGGTGGGACCAGAAGGAACATTGAGTGGTGTCAGTCAGAGTACTTGTGCAGGAACATAGAAAATTGACCACACGCCATTGTTTGAATAATTTTGAAGGCGACAGATAACAGAGCGACGTGCCTAACACAGCGGCATCACCAGACTTCAGTATCGCCGGACACAGCGGCATCACCAGACTTCAGTATCGGCGGACACAGCGGCATCACCAGACTTCAGTATCGGCGGACACAGCGGCATCACCAGACTTCAGTATCGCCGGACACAGCGGCATCACCAGACTTCAGTATCGCCGGACACAGCGGCATCACCAGACTTCAGTATCGCCGGACACAGCGGCATCACCAGACTTTAGTATCGCCGGACATAGCGGCATCACCAGACTTCAGTATCGGCACAATGCAACCAACTTTCCGGGCGTTCACACGGACGATTGAAAGGTTCACAAGCCGTAGCTTCAGCTGCCCTATCCCGGCAAAGCGGCACCGGACCACCTGGATCGGAACACCGTTCAGCTCTCCCCCCCCCCCGCAGCGCAGGAGCTGCTCACTGCTCGTGCTACGGACATCCGACGGCGCGATGCTACCCCGACGGCACCACCCCATGCAGCCGAAGCGCTGTGGAGCACACGATGGGCAGTTAAGTGGCCGGGGACGGTCGTCGCCAGCGTCACTCCAGAGGTCAGCTGGAGGTCAGTCAGTATACGCCGCCCGACACATGGCCTGGTGCCAAGTTCCAGCACAGAGTATTTATCGACTGCACACACAAATCAATATTGCTCCGATAGCTCAGTTGGTTAGAGCTCTGACCTGCATTGTCTGGTCTCACCTGCCCTACAGCCGCGGGGTTTGGCTCGCTTCAATCGCTCGCATTTAGCCCCGGCCGGGAGGGTCAGTTGGCAGCTGGCCCGATAAGGCCGAGGACGAGCTTCCGGGCGGCCGTGTTGGTGCATTGGCGGCACGTTAAACTTTCAGTCTAAATTCTGCCGTTGACCTGGAATTCATGGATCGGGCGGTAGGGCCAGGGTCACGCAACAAGCCCTGCTTAGCAATATAACTCTGGTTCATAAAGCCACCCCAGCAATAATTCGTTTTTTTTTAAGATGACGGTGATAAGGAAGAGTCCTTGACACCTTAGCCGGCCCTGTCTCTCCAGTCAGATCTTCATACCCCGTCTCGGGACCATCGCCGAACTTCAAACGAAGCGGAGCACGAATGCGAACGGGATACCATCGGGAAGCTCCGGATGAATCAGCATTATGCATCATCATTGGCAACATATGCGCATAAACAAACAACATCCCGACCTACCTTGGATAATCCAAAGGCAACCTTAGACAACAGTTCAAGGAACTCATTGGAGATGCAAATAAATAGTATTTTAAATACGCCACTGGGAGCCTATGCACGGGATGATCAAACCAACACAACCACTGACTCCGTATCACTTAGCATTGACATTCTGAACGCATGCAGATGCATCAAAATAGCAGAATCCATGGAGATTATGATCCGGAGACCAACACTTAATCCACACACGCCAACATTGTCTCTCCTACCACCAGTTCCGTACCCCACAACACCAAAGCTCACCAACCACACACAAGCAATGATGTTGCGACAAACACCAGCCACTGTATCACTCCGGTAACATTTGCATACTCTCTCCGATCGTGTTCCCGTTTGGAACCGAAATGTTTTGCTTTTGATAATGTCGGAAGTATGTCGTGGCCTATTTTGTATGTTTTCTGTGTTAACCTAGCTCTTGTCTGGCGGAAAACTAATATTCAGAACCGAACGTTCCATGCGTTATTGCCCCCTTTTTCCTGAGATGAAACTGTGTATAATCTTATCGCTGTTGAAAAAAACGTGCTTCGAAATATATCAGTGTCATCGGATATGTTTTTGGACTAGTTTATGATCTGTTTATAATTAGCTCAAAATCAATGCTTATCATTACGCCTCTTTTCATCCAGATGAGCAATTCACCCTGAACTATTTTTAGGATGATCCTCTTTGACCTGAGCTAGATCAAAGACCTTATTAGACCAAAAGTTTAAACTTTCACACCAGAAGCAAAAATGATGAAGGAACAGGTATTGGAAATCTCGCAGCGTTCCACGTCGCCGTTTTACCTCTATCCTGGATCAACCTGGGGGGGGCTAAATGGACCAATTCAACGTTCAACCCTGAAGAGCGTTCGTCATTTTGCTAGATTCTATGGACATATGATGTTTCAGGGTTGATACAACAACCACCTGCCGAATCGAGGCGAGTATGCTAGACAAACGGAACAAAACCAGCGTGTACTTTGTGATGAACGCTCGCGATCGACTCTTAATTTAACCACATGGGGTCATAGGTTCATCTCTGAGGTTAGGTAAAATTTAGAACATTCGCGGAAAAGCACTTAGTTTCGCAATTTTTCCTCAAGTTACCGCTAGGTATCACACGCAATGTCTGCTAATGACCCTTTAGAATCGTCGCAATCCAGTGACATAGCGCTCGTGTCGATTTTTTGGTACATAGAGAAGGTACCAGGTAAGTTCAAAGTCGTCACCCCAATTATTTTAAATTTGGAATTTTTACTCAGTTTCCAGTTTTCACTTATCTTGATAAAAATGGATGCTGAATTCAAATTCAGCACCCAAAATTACGATAGACTGATACCAATAGACTGGTTCCAATTCACGAAAATTGTCATCCGAGGTCTCATTCTGTCGTGACTTCAAACAACCTTTTAAAAAGGTCAATTACCTACGTCATGGTGTTAAGATAAATATCAGACTGTCATAAACGCCAAAAGATTGCTTCTTTAGTGATATGAATTGGCAGTTTTCAAGACAGCGAAAAGCTGTTTTGTCAAAACTAGCCGGAGGTTTATACATCATTGATTCCGACATAACTCCAGGACAAGACAGAACCTAGAAAATTGCCAAAAGGCGCGGAACGGGTACCTCACGAGGTATTTATAAACCCTCCGCCATTCTGCGATACAAGCTTCTTTAAAAGTTGTTACCGAAAAACCTCAGGGGCGGTTGCATATCCACTACATTTGGCCAATATCCACCTTCGTTACCGTCCATTGGGTGTGTAGCTGCACAGCACTCCATACGTTTTCCCCGTCCGATGCATGCGAGATCAACACGGAACGGCATAGCACACTGAAACCATAAAGAACAGACTTCAGAATAAAGCTGCTGAAGGCATTTTCACATTTTAAAACTATCACTAAATAGACTTCTTTGTTTTCTATCGCTGTCTACTTTGGCCAAAAAGTAAATCATTTCAGCGCAACATCTATTCCCAGAGAAGACCCTGCTCCTGTCGTGCATGACAGACAATTCCGTATTTGTAACGAGGCGTACGCGTTTACAATCACTACCATGAAATATTGAGGTAAACGTTGTCTTGTTAACCACAGCAAACACAGAAGAACCACACCATTGCATTTTGAAGTTATTCGGTCATGTGAGACCCGTAAGTTTGATCAATGGTGTGAAACTTCTTACGTAGCCGGAATGATCGCTTCTAGTTCATCTAGTTCAAAACCAGCCCATCTAGTGTATGCTTATTGACTCGGTGGTAAGGTTTCGGTCTTGATGGATGTGAGTCAAGTGACTGAAGGGCTCACTGGATCCCCTTTGCGTATACAAAGTGACACCCCTACTCCTAGTGCGGTACAATGCATATCACAGAGCACATGATTATGCTAACTTTTGTAATATTAGGGGGGACGCGGAAATGTCGCTGCTTAAAGCAGTCTCAGGGTCCAGCGCGAGTATCAGTATATGACGAATAGTTGGGTATTGCTTTTCACGACGCGTCGAATGTTCTTGTCATATAGCGTCGTCAATCTCTCGTCAATTGACCGAAGAAGAAGAGCGACGACTGGCGAGAGTCGAACCCGCGATCTTTCTGTCGAGAACCCAACATCATACGTCTTGGATCACTTCTCCCCATGTAGACGTGCGTTTTAACAGTTGTATAATATAAATGTTGTTCCTTCCTCGAACAGTATCAATTCTCCGCCCTTCACCTCCGAAGTTAACGGTAAGCTTGTTCCGCCCCTGGCTGATGACAACTGCTGGTTTTTTTATTGGTGGATGTTGACAACACTATATCTGAGTTAACCTAACTGAATTTAAGGAAACATTTACTTACTATATATTCGCTTGGTGCCATTAAGCAGAACTAAACGGACGTGACAACAGATAGGTCACGCCGCTTGCCAGTCGGTGGCGTGACAGGCTGTTTCACCCGGCGCTCCAAGGTCAACATGGCCGCCCCGCTGCTCGACCAGTTCACTCAAACTCTCATGTCATAGAGGGGGTGATTACGGCAGAAACGTATTCAGGGAAAGCATGTTGCGTTCCGGCCATGCATCCAGTGATGCTCCCCCTGCCGCCAAAACAAAAATGGAGGGCTATCACCAATTGTACATCTGTCAAAAAAATCCATTCACTCGCCGGAACTAGGCCGATGCCAGTTTCAGAGGGAATATACCTTCTGATAAATGAACTTGAAAAACTCGCACCAAACAAAGCGTCCTTACTACAATCACACGCGCCCCGGCGCGAGCTCCACAAAATTGCGTCAAAATACCAGGCGCAACAAGCCGAGCGGTGGCACCTCGTCGCCAACTGGGTACTTGCACGAGACTGCTCATAGATGGTGCGCGAGTCGCGGCGGTGCGTTTTGGAGTTCAAGCTGGGTCGTGCCCTGAGGACACCTTGTGAGGTCACCAAAGGTAAGCTGACTTCCGACATGTTGGTATGATCGTTTCGCTGTTTGTACCGGCTATTTGCTGTTGGTGTTGTCATGAACAGACTGCTATGCCTGTGGGGTGTTTGATTACTGCGACTTGAGCTATGGGCGACTTTGGGCGTAAGCGTTGAAGGTATAGACAGATGACGTTCACGTCGTAATCGAGTTTCATACCAACGTGGCGAACGATTTTATGTTTCTGGTGATACTTTGATAATTCTGTGGTCACCCGGACCTTCTCATTTTGCGTTTATTATTTGTGCATATTGTAATTTTATGTTCTATTGTACGTGACGGAACACGTGACAAGCGTTCATCCATAAATAGATTCAGGAATTTTCAGTCACTCATCACGAGTGGCGCGGTTTCCCTGGAGGTGAGACACTGCAAGATTCCCTGGAGGACCCCTTCTAAGAAATTCGTTGCCCGATTGTGGAAGGATATGCGCTCACATGGGGCGCCTTTGGCTGAAAAAAAACCCTGTCAAGTTGGGAGGGAGGGTGTAATCGAGCCTCCGCGGAGGGGCGCGTTTTCCGGTGAGAGGGTCGCTACTTTTCCAAAACCGCATGCCCCCTGTGTGCCCGTTGTATCCGCCCATGTCTGGAACCGTTATAAATTCAAGGGAAGGGCAAATGCAGATTCAAATGAAAAAGTATGACGCATGTATTACATATTACCGGCTGCACATAAAGCTACCGACCCTGAAATTCAAAATGTTTTATTCTTCGTTTCACCAATTCTCCCCCACGGAAGTGGGTGAGTGCAACAGGATGCCATTCGTCCAGTCACATATGCAATGCTAGGTCTTCCTGCCTTGGATATATAATCAGCTTCCGGTATGTTGTCTCTCCATCCTCTCCGCCACGTGATAAATCAACTGCATGGTGTTTCATTGAAGAAAATGAAGTGAGGATGGAAATCCTCGGGCAGAGTCAAGTTGTTGCCATAAGATAGATAGTTCCTCGGAAAGCCTTGTCTCGCCTCTGCTCTGGGGACGACAACATTATCACTGATGGGTATGAGGGCGACCTCCTGTAGCCTGGAGATGGGGTAGCGGATTCATAAGTCGCAATAGTTGTAGTGTGGGTTCGAGACCGCGTCTCGCTCGCTATGCAACCCAGAAGAGTTCCCTCGCAACTGAATGGAGAGAAGCTCCTCCGTCAGCGCACCGATTTAGAACCGTACTGGCGCATTTCCGGTGTGCACATTTTGGTTTTAATTATGTTGTGAAACTGAAATTGCAGCGCCTCGTGATCGATTCAAGATCCCCGCGATTCCGGAAAACCGTCTCGTTAGAACATAACATGAATTGAATCATACATGTGTATTTTCGATTTGATTGGCTATGGATCTGTTTGAATAATTTTGTGGGGGTAAAACTCAGGTTTGACGACTTCGGTTGGATTTCGGGCTTTGTACCTAGGCGCCTGCAGCTAAGTGGTTAAGCTGAGCGTCTGGGAGGCCAGGTACGGGGTTCGACTTTTCCGCAGCTGCTTTTCAAATTCGTTCGTCCTCTCGCCCCACCCCACCCCTACCACAAATGAGGAAGATCATAGGTACGACACTGGTCAGTGCGATATATGAGGCTACGCTGTCAACGGTGGGGAAATGCTTAGCGTTTGGTGCTGGCATTGTGCTTAAACACACATACAAAATATTACATGAAACAGATTTAATGCGAAGGTTCCCTGCCACCTGGTAACTCACGTCGAGAGGACGCTGGGGTGACGATGCAAATATATGGTGCATTATTGCATTTTTTAATGGTTGGTCAGCGTTTCATTCTGGCTGTCGTTCCCCCCCCCCCGCCGTCAGCCATAGACATTCGGTTTTTGACAAAATCAAGAAACGTCTGGTCGAAGCGCCCCAAAACCCAAATAACTAACTAAGAAACGTCTGGTTTTCAACCCGGTCTGCATTGGCACTGGTGTGAATAGCAAAGGCGAATTGGTTTTCGTCTCTGGGTTTGGGCGATTGCACGTTTATTTGATATCGGTGGAGGGAAAGAGGATGATGAAATTAGGGTGAAAAGAGCAAGATGCGGTGAGGCAAGCAAAGCAAGGTGGTACGCCTCGTCAGGGATGAAGGATATTTCGCAAGTGGGGTGTGCAAGTGTGTATCACGTTTCTTTCTTAGTGGGAGCTAATGATAAGGTAAAACATCTGCGCCGACTAAGGTGGTGCAGATGGACCGGTATTTTAATTACATTGTTTCGATCCGTGTTTTGTTTTCATTTTGGTTCAGCGCAAAGTGATTCTGATAACTTTTCATTTCCCTTTCTGTTCTTTTAGTTGAAATAATACGCCCACATCAATCTTCAAAGTGCGTCGTCATCTTGGCAGAAAGAACTGCGAGATAGGGGAAAATAGAAATGAGGAAATGTCCTCGCAATAAAGCAAGGTATTTGTGCATTGTGATGAATATTGGAGAAAAACCTGCATGTTTTCTCATAATTCTAGCGATATTAAAAGTTAAGTTGATCTTCAAGGTACAGGAGCGATTATTTATCCTACTTAGCGACTTATTTATGCTATTTAGCGACTATTTATGTTCTAGAAGTTGTAAAGATATATTGTTACGTTTCGGCCATAGGCCAGTGTCAAACAATACATTCGTTGCGATCGGTGAACAGGTCGAAAATTCAGATTGCTTCAGGAACAAAATTTGACAAAATCCATGCACCACCTCTGCTACGAGAAAAAAGTGAAGAAAAAAGCACGCACCCATAAACACAAAAATCAAGAAAGAAACAAAGCAAAACGAAGCAAGCCCAGCGTACACATGCGTAGACAGTGATGACAGGTGGAAGCCATCGCGACACGAATTCGTGCACCTGGCGGCGGAGGGTACGCAGTTGTGACATCACGATTATACCGTCTACACAAGTCAATATACAATCCATTGGCGTTTCTCTAAGGACAGTTCTCCAAGGCTCTAAGGACGTGATACTTTTGTCAGCCACACGCAAAACATCGGTAAAACTGATACCATTCATTACATGCCATGACGAGTGGTGATAATTCATACTCAGTTTCAACTCACGAATGAATAGAAATTATGATATTTTTAAGTATGCGCCGTCTCTCTATATGCCTGGGATATCGTTATTGAGATTTTCATTGGTTTCCGGATGGTTCATATTGAAGTAATGCGCCGTCATGTGCTCGCCTATGGAAGTTAATGATATCCTAGTGTGTGCACCCAAAACAAATATTATAATAAGAGAAGTAATGCTATGCATATACATTTATGTGTCACATGGGTGAAGAACTGCGTCGTCCTGAGACCTGCGGTCCCCTGATGACCGCCGAACACCTCCGGAAGATTATGCACAAATCCCTGTGGGAAGGCACCCATAGAGGTTTTCAGAGCATGTTTCAATCATGGTCGTCGCCACCGCTGAGGCAGTGCTAAATACTGGTTTTTCGTTTATTAAGGTTATTAGTTTATTACAATTAATGTCACTTGAATTGTTTTCAGTCATTAAAACTTAATTTTCAGCCAATGGCCTACTTATGGCTGTTCCTGTTTCGTTTGTATTGAGATGCCTAATTTAGGAATAACTATATTTAGGATATCGCTAAGAAGGCAAGTACTATAAACTGGTATTGCATAACAGGTTAAATCATGGGTAATCCATTTACCAGGAATTGCGTTGCGAAATGTCCGTGTATTACCGTCCCGTATAGTGAGCATAGGCAGGGCATTTATCATTAAGATACTGTTAGAAACAAAACTTCATAAGCAAACATCAAGAAACACGATGTCGGTGCTTGTTTGGGAGTTCAGGGTTCGCTTGCAACGGTTTTTGTAGGGATGCAAAATGCACCATAGCAATCACGAGTGTTTTCAGCATTTACTAGTGGTTAAAAGACGGGTCAAACGCTGACAGTTATGGTCTTACCCGTCTAGATTACAAATCGTTCCTGAGTCCTTGTGGTTGGGTCCCACCTGGGAATTTATGTTGGTGATACCGATGGTTGCCATCAATGGAAAACCACTTCTGGAAATGCAATGGAAGTCTCCGCAAATGTTGTAACAATTGATGAACTATGGGACTGTGAGAGATGCATTAGAAAGAACCTCTTCAGTGGTCTTTATAGCACTACATTAATATATTCATATGTAGAAATCGCACATGAGGTTACATTGATTGATTAATTAGTTGAATTCCTTCACTCAAGACGAATACAATATGTTCATCGACGCAGAGCTCTCACCACGGTGGGGGCCAGGAGTATGCGTCCCCCAAGACTTCGTGAAGTTTAGCATTACGGCTATGATGTTGCATGGAGAAATTTGATGTAGAATCAATGCATCCTTCTTTCCAAATTGTTGGCGACACCATTTTGTTGTCGTACCATAAAGGCGGTTGTACGTTGATGCTAGCGACGATTGATGAAATAGATTGGTAAGACTGAGGAGAACACGAATGCGTTCGCGCTGTCGAGTGTTGGCAAGCTACAAAAAATGTGTTGACTGCAGGATATACGAATGTGAAAAGTCAGTGGTACCCAACGACCCCATAAAGCGCATGGCTCTGCACTTCAATTACAGCATAATTAGTCATGAACGATAACTGAAAACATTGGTCGTCATATCATAGATCCAGACTCTGCCGGCGCTTGGCTTGAACAGTTATAGTTTCCTCAGATGTAGTCGACCGGCTCTGCAAATACATACTTTTCAGTTTCCAGGAAAAAATGACGACAAAAAGACGAGTTTGGCCTGAGTTGGACCCGAGTGCAGTGCAAAACCACTATGCACATCAGTGGACTACGTAACTTAGAATATGTGGGAAGACTTATGGAATTGGATATGTATTTGCTCGAGTATAGGTGCTAATGGGTGATATGACTGAAATGTAGCAATTGTTAAAGGGTTAGATCAGGTCATTATGAATGATGCCCTTCAACTTAGGCTAAATGAGTCGTCAATTCAGGTTAGACAAATCAATGCATAGGACAGTCGAGCGACTACAGGTATCCAGTCCAAGGGTTCTTGATCAGTGGAATAGGCTGCGTACTGATGTTGCAGGGAGTCTCCCACTGAATGTATTACAAAATATGGTTGACACATTTTTTGGCTGGACAATCACTTTTTGGTGTTCTAATTAGCGATGGACGAGTTGAGATTTGTGGGAAGTACCCGTGCATGGTGCATGGCACAGGTCCCTTTAAGAAGCCATGGGTGGAGTTTGAAAATGATTAATAGGGCACTTAATCCACGTTTGTGCTACACAGGATCGAGTGAATAGGGCTTTATAGGTAAGGGCTGTGTTAGACATTGGTGGACAGGTACGCATTGATGGCTGAGTGGGATGTTGGTGGATGGCTTCTTTGGAATTTGTGATATGGTGTTGGTTGGGGTGATGAGTGCCTTTTTGTCCAGGCTTATGGTATCCTCCCCTTACATACTTAACCTGGATGGACCCTTGCGTCTCTTATTCATTCTGAACATTTTACGACTGTATGGCTCGAACTATACAATTTACAAGCCGAGGAATTCCCTGTGCAAGTCGCGTTCCGCGCCCAACTTTCTGTCGCTTTTTATTGGTCTGCTCAAATATATTAATCATGTATAGAGGAAGATGCAAAGCGTTCAATCATGTCATATGGGCATGGAAGAGCTCTCAAGAAAGTGGCGCAACTTGGCTTTTGGCCCTTTTCTTGGCAAATTATCTCGCAGGCTTAGCGCCGGATGGTGCTGCTTAGCGGTGGTCTGTCGAGCTCTTCGGTTTTCCAGAGCTAAATTATATTTTAAAGGTGGTTGGTTCGACACGGCATGTCACTCGCCCTATGTGACAGCGCCGAGACTTCCACCATGTGGAACTTTTCTTAAATTCCGCCTCCGCGATCGACAGGCAGCCATTGCATTCCTGCGCTCGTGCCACCCACTTTAAATTTATTGCGCGCGTCACACGACGCGGTGCGCACCATGCCATGTCAAGTGCGGCGCACCGCAACAGGCTCCGCAGCGAAAGAAAACCTTCCCAAAGCTGAAACACTTGACAAGTTGTGCAATGGAAGAGCCCAGAGGTTTTGTATGTTCTTGTAGGCCACTCCCCCTCCCCCCACCCAATGTTGGCTTTGCCCTCCCAATGATTCCAACCTTTAGCTAGGGACTATATGTAGTGTGCACTCCTCAATCCATTTGGGCCTTCAATTGCCTTCGTGTATTTTGCTCTAACAATTTTCAGAAACCCACACCCAGGAAAGAGCCTGTTGAGGTTTCCGGAGAAAATGAATCCCTACATTGACATAAGATGACGTAATGTTGTGACCTTCCCTAGACCTATTCTATGCTGCCTATGACATCCCAGGTTTAACTCCGCCCACTTCATCGGATTTGGCACGCTGCCAGTCGTGCTACGGCGCGCGCAGACCAATCCTCGGGCTCGGTGTATAATGGTCACGTGACCTTGTAGCTCAGCTCGGTTTGGTGCGCCTGGTATCCGGGTGGCCACATCGATTCTGACCGGGGAAATTTGGGCTATTCTGATTGTTCCATGGGTTTTAAGGCTAAGTTGGAAGCGAAGCCGATAATGATATGTATTGGAGACAGGTCAAGTTTCCTATAGTTCTGGGTGGGCCTGGGCTCTGCTTCGGACTCACCAACTTCATGCCATCTAAGCATGAGTCCCTATGGGATGTGCTGTCACCAAATTGGCAGCACTAATTCCCTGCATGCATCGTGTCCCACCAATAATTTGGAAATTCCACCCATGATCGGAGATGAGCCAAGCATCTCGCCAGGATGAACTCAATACTTTCCGCGTTCTTTTCTACACAATAAAGCTTTAAATAATTGTGTTGATTATGTGGCTGAAACTTTTTTGAGGCGCATTCGGATACGCGGACACGACACACTTGATCTAGGTCCAATCCGGTCCTAGTTTGCACTGTTTGTATCAAGCATGTCCTGCTGTAGCACCACGCCTCCGTGTGCAGCGCTGGGCGCATAATTTCCTCTTTTGTTCGGTGACCAAAACAGGCGCATGCGCATTGCGGACAGAGATCTGCCTGCGCTCACATGTATTGAAAGCAATGATTCACTCGTAAGGAAATAATTTTATTTATACATAGCTTTTAATTTATAAAGATTAAAATTTGTGCATCTCCGAGTCGGAATGCACTTGGACCGAATTAAAATTTGGCAGATTTAGATTATACTTATTTCGAACTAAACGGACCAACTGGGCGGAGACTGTATTGCACCTACATACCACGCATCGTACTGATGCAGTTATGATATCAATTATAAAAATACAGAGGAAATAATCCACACAGCGAAGCGTTTGGGTATCGAGATTTAATCTCTGGGTTTGTCAATTCTCCACATTTGCTTGCACTTTTCTTAGACGATATTGGCGCATTTTCGTATTGGCGGACTTTATGTTGTTTGTGTAGTAGTCTCCTTCGTTCCTCAGGTCTGGGATGCTCTGCGACAGTCGTCCGCTATGATGGTAGGTGTTTTGATACATTATGCAAGTCACAGGCACTTAAACTAATCCCCCTGTAAAAAACAAGCACAGGTTTGCACAATTTTTAGAAACTGAATCGTTTGTAAGCATCATCCACTCAGAATAACTGGTGCTGGAGATGAAAGCCAAGCTGAATTGTTGTTCCACATCTATCATTGACAGGGCTGAGAAACAGTGCTTCCTGGATTTCCAAAACATTATCTTCTCAGAAAATATATCCCAATTTTGTGCTCAGTTGGATGTTGGATGGTGTACCTACCTAGGTATGCAATGAAGTACACATGTACCTATATTGCTCTGATGAAAATGTGCAAAACTGGGTGCATAGCCCTTTTTATGTGGCATAATAGCCAATAACAACTGAGTGTGCTGGCATTAATTTGATCTCCCTGCTGTATTGTGTAGTAATCTGCATGGATGCTGTTAGTAACTGACAGGTCCATTTAAGATTTGGTTAATTTTCAGTTTGAGGTAATTTCTAATTTCTTGTCATGTCTTGCTAATGCAATGTCTATTAATGTGCTTAGCATGATGGGGCCATTTATTCCCCTGCAAATGTGTTCTTTTTCAATTTTGAGGCATAATAACACCCAAAAGGGGTTTTCATTTGGGTAGGTAATATGGCATACAAAGTACCATTGAAAAAGTGGGATAACCCTATCTTCCATGCAAAGAAACATTCTTTATGAAGATGGGCAGTTTGCAACTATTTTTTCTTTAAAAAATATGTTTGAATTACAAAAACCTAACCTAAACTGGCCTAGCCCAACCCATCTAATCTAGCCTGGCTAATGATCAAAACTGTTTCAAGTGCCCTAAAGCCCAAATAATGAATTTCTAGAAGAACAAAATATTAATTTTTATTTCCCCTTTCATAGCATACAACAAAGACCTATCATAGTCAAGCTTAACTCGACCAAACCTCTCACCTGGTTCTCTCACCTGTTTGGCTCCCCAAATTCTCAAGCCTCACTCACCCAGAGATGAGTTCTGTGACCGATGAAGGGGATCCCATATCTGCAAGTATGCCAGTCCCCCAGACTAAATAAAAGTATGGTTATCAGAGAGGCAGGGCAAGACACAGGAACTGGAAAGTATACCTTACCCACTTGTATGCTTCATGGGGGTATAATCCATCTGAACCTTGTCATGTGATTACCTTAAACTGCGATAATATTTGTAAAATGTTGGCATAAATTTCTGATTTAAGATGTGTCTTGAGTTATCAATTATTTTTAATACAATTTTTGTGATTAAGATGATCTGATCAATCCCTTTCTTTTGAGATGGTTTCTTTTCAGTTGGTGAGAAATGCAGCACCAGGAGTGCCTTCAAGCTATGCAAGTTGGTGTTTTTTTTTTGGGGGGGGGGGCGGGGTTTGCTGGGTTACAAGTATGTCCTCCCTTTATAGGCTTCACCTTGGATATGAAATAAACTTGGATGGGCCCTTGTGGCTCTTATTAAGTCTCATCACTTGATGACTTAAACAAGTTCTTCTAATTGCTTGGACAGCTCCTAGTTGTGCTCTATCTCTTCTAGCTCTGACTGTGCTGACCCTACGCTATAAAAGGCACATACTCTACAGTTATTGGGTGGCAAACTTGGGGTTTTGGCATTTTATAATTGTTCATGGGGATATTTACCACAGCAATTTTTAGTTTGACTTAGTATCTGATCAGAACAATTATACAGGTATTCATTCTCATAGGGGCCTCAGTGAAAATCAGTTTGGCTGAACCATCACCTCAGCATCAAGTGCAGAAAGGCCGTGCTCTACTGGCCCTCTCCTGTTGTACTTGCATGGAAGTTAGCATGGAATGGTCAAAGTGGGAGGATATTTTCAATTATAAATAGAAGCATGTGAATTGGGAAATTTTGATCAACCAGGGTGCCAAACCCACCGCCTGCAAAGATAGGAAAGATAGTCAATGGCAAAGATAAGACAAAGAAGCGTGTCCTGTCAGCCGCGAGATAACAAGCATAGCGTGGTCAAAAGACCGCAGATGGTGGTACGATATTAGCGAGCCGCAAATCTTGTTCCCAAACTGCAAAGAAGAACTACGCAAATGGTAGTTGAGCTTGCAGTCGAACGTTTTCTTTCTTCGCTGCTGGGCCGTATATTTAACCGTTGACAGATGGATACATCTGCATTACACCGATATGTGCGTTGCATTGCGCCGATAGATGTCCTACATTGAGACGATAGATGGCGCTGTATCGCGCAATTAGATGGCGCCACCGTGGTCATACTGCAGCGCAGGCGCAGCCGTATTTTTATTCATTCGAAATTAAATGCGTAATCTTTCGCGTTGCACAATCTCGAGCGTAACGTTGCAAATTAAAACAGAATGGGTCAACAATAAACTACATTGCGTGAGACGAAATGTACGACCCTCAATATACCAGGAGGTGCTGGGCTTACATCAAAAGTAGCGTTAGGGATTATGCTATATTACTCAACGTTTCGGCCAGGGGCCATCGTCAGGAGTCAGACGATGGCCAGACATGGCGTCACAAGGCGTTAAGGCATGGCGTCAGACTCCTGACGATGGCCCCTGGCCGAAACGTTGAGTAATATAGCATAATCCCTAACGCTACTTTTGATGTAAACCCAGCACCTGGTATATTGAGGGTCGTACATTTCGTCTCACGCAATGTCTAAAACCCAGGAGCACTTAAGAGCCATTCTTCGTTGTATTAAACACCAATAAACTAAGCAGTGGGTGTCTGTGAGTGTTGACATTAGTTGGTTCCTTCGTGCGTTACGAGAGGCCATTCGTGCATCAGACAGCGACTTGACAGATCCCGTCGGCGCTCGTCGGGTGCAGCTGTCAAACGTGTATCTACGGCGCACATAATCAGATTTAAAACCATCATAGCCCACTCAGTCACTTATGGATTTTAATCGTCCATGACGCACATAATCAGATTTCAAACCATCATAGCCAGATTTCAAACCATCAGATTTCAAACCTCAGTCACTGATTGTTTTTCTTCTTTTTTACTGGCACACATGAGTGATGATTTTAACAACCTAAACAGTAAAATGAAGAGGAAAAATAATGACAGAATCCGATTGCGAAATAAATCGCTCCCGTTACTTCAAACTGGTTTCGGTCATTGATTATATCTAGCTCCAACTGGCTTTTGTGAATCCCAAGCTGAGTTCCTGGAAATTCTGAAATCTAAGTGGAGACCCACACTTAATGAAAGTTGTTTTTGACATAACTTTGTCTTTTTGGTTTGTATATGCTTGCTGTAGGCCATGAGTGCCTCTGCTTCTTTAAGAGCATATATGGCTTCTGGCAGCACCACTGCCCACTGGTAAAGGCAGTATATACACTACTGATATCACCATCATCAAGGCATCAACAATGGTCGTGGAAGATCACCCAATAGGCATTATCCATATACATTCCCACATCTTTTAAAAGCATCAGTTGGCTCTTCTTGACATCACCCCACCCACTTCACTCCACACAAATATTCTCAGGACACTGCCCAATGTTGTCTGGCATGGATAAAAGGAAACATTAGTGAATGTCAAAGTTGATGGTTTGAACATTAACGCTTCCATTAACCATGTTAAATTCACAGTCAATGCGCCCCTCAACTCCAACTATGTTAGCTACATGAAATGGTTTCCTTCTTGGCAAAAGGAAAATGTTGGAATATATAACATTTCCCTTAAAACTATGGGGAACTAAATTTGATTTGATCCTGAGCAGTTTAATTTCGTTTTTCTTCCTGCAATGTATTGGTTGACATTTAATTATGTGCCTTATGTCAGTTTCCCACCTTGTGCCAAGGTAACCGATGGCCGATGCCAGTGACTGGGTTGCCAAGATGGGCTGCTATTTAATTTAGATGTCCCTGTACTGATTGATGATGAGATATATGATCGATCTATAAACATAGAGTCCCGCCCAACAAGTGAATCATCCGTTCCAGACTGCGTATCGACGCTTGGATCCGGCGCCGTCTGTAGTGTCGTGGCGCCGATGCTAGCGCCGCCTGTCGGCGTGCCATGCTAAGCGTGATGGAGCCGTGCGCCACTGAGTTGTCCCGGCCGCTCAGAGATGGCGCCCTCGGCGGCGACGTGACGTCCGACTCCGGCGCCCAGCATCGCGACATGTCTTCGTTGGCTGCAGGTGAGCCGTCCCGCGGTCCCGCCACTCTCCAACTGTGAGTGGCGGGCGACAGCGACATGTGATCGGGATACGTGTGACGATGGCCGGGAGGAATGCACGAACCATCCACTGGTCGCGTAGGACTTCGTTTCTCGTCCGTCCGTCGCCGTCGTGACAACCGCCGCCGCCAGTGGGCCTTAAACCGTAATGCGCGAATATAATTCCGGTAAGCTATTTTCTCTGGCTGCATTGATTGATCCAAGAGCGTTTGATGCCATTCGACGGCATTGTCGTCTCCAGGGTGAAGCGGATCTTATTGGAGTGTTGTAGCACCTTTGGATATCAACTGAACACCATAGGGTAGTTGGATAGGTTGTTGGCTAAGGAAGTCTGGTCAACTTTTTGTTCAACTCAACGGGATGCTGTCGACTAGATGCTGGTTAGTCCAAGGGCCTAGTCGTTGCCACATTGGTGACTTCTAATATAAACTTCCGACCTCATGGATGTGGTGTGTAGCTGTCTGTATTTACTTTTTTTTAAATGAAATGTTCCAGCGTTTAACGATGGCAATAGCTATCAGTAGCCTCACACCTAATTTGACACTTGTCCGTAGATGCACTCTTCGCCATAAACTATGCCCGAATTTGTTCCCACAGTTTCCATTTGCCACATTTCAAAATCCTGACATATTCTTTGTTTATTTGGGGAGGGAGGGGGGGTCACCATGCACTTTATGCACATTCACGGCTAATGGCGCCGCCCACACTGTTTAGCCGGTTGGCTGCGGGATTGGGAAATGTCCCGAGCGGCGCTAGTGTCGAACCCGGGACCTTTGGTACCCAGAGCCCTAAACATAACCACCTTAACCACTCGGCCATCCCTGCCCCAAAATGGTGACATACCGATCAAAATGGTATTGCCGATTTCTTCGGACGCGATGCATTTGAATACCCCTGCATTTTATGAAGAATACAATCGTTCTGGATCACAGGTGCTTCTCATGCACTGTGACGGGCATCAAGCTGATTTGTGATGGTTTCGCGTCACCGTGACAAACATCAAGTTGGCATGTGATAGTTTGGCCTGGTTGGAATAAACAGGGCGCCAGAGCCAGATAGGGCTGGGATGCTCTTGGGATTTGAAAGCTCCTCTGGGGGATGAGCAGGACCCTAAGAGGTTAAGAGGATAAGTGAGGGCCCATCTCGAATCTGGAATGCCGCAGAGTCCGAGTGCATTCGACTGGAATTCTAAGGTTGAGAGCCGAAAGGATAAACAAGTTCCCCTGAAAAATTATATCCCTGTTGGCTGGTGATTGCTGTGAAGAGTACCGACTACTTTTTGCACATAACTAGCAGGGGTTGAGTGGTCCAGGGGTAAGCCACCCGCCTCACAATCGAAAGGTTATGTGTCGATCCTCACCTGTCGCTACTCTTCGCCTGCGACCAATCGGCGTGAGAGATTGACGACGCTATATGACCCAATGGTCGAAGTATCGTAAAACCAATAACCACCACCACATGACAAGCACGATATAGATTGGACGAAGGTTACTGGCAACATTACGAGGTCCAGATTTCTGAGTTGGAACAACAGAGGCGGTTTTCCACGAGGCAGGGAACACGCAATAGACGACATGAGTATGAATGAGGTGAAGTAGGTGAGACCCAAGAGCAGGTACACATTTGCGGAGAGCTTGCAGCGGTATGCAATCGACGCCAATCGCTCTCAAGCTGATGGCAGTAAATAGTTCGGTCACCGGGTGCAGTCGGAGGAAAGTTACACAACCTAGTAGTTGAATGCGTCGTAATGAACCCGAAGCTCTTCATCAGTCCATTATTTGTATGCATATTCCTGTTCGGCTCGTTGCCTCGGGTTCGAACCGCAGCGCCATCTGCCGTCGGCCTCATTACCTTTCCTGTCACCCTTACTGTCACCCTTACTGTCACCCTTACTGTCGCCCTTACTGTTACCCTTACTGTTACCCTTACTGTTACCCTTACTGTCACCCTTACTGTCACCCTTACTGTTACCCTTACTGTCACCCTTACTGTTACCCTTCCTGTTACCCTTCCCGTTACCCTTCCCGTCACCCTTCCCGTTTCTCGCAATACTGAGCGTCACCGTGCGTGTGTGTACTCGTGTGTCGGTGTGATCAGCGCGAGGTACGTATTAGGTGTCTAAGGTCATGGGGCGGAGACGCAGCGCTCGGGACCGGCGGCTGACCGCTGAGCGGCAGCGGCGCCGCCGCCGAAGACTGCAGGTGCTGCGGGACGCGGCTCGCCAGGTGCCGGCCGACCTGCCGCGGCGGCGACGGCCACACGGTGAGCTGCGTCGGACGCTCGTGGTGCGGTGTCGCAAGACGAGGCGTGATGTTCGGCCGGCCGGCGACGCCGCTGATGTCGGGCTCTGCCGACGTCAAGATTCTGCCGCGTGTAGACTGGCCTGGTATCTCCGACCGCTGTGATCCTTTTCCCGTTCGGTTGATGCTCTCGCGGTTCGTACGGCCTCGTTGGGACCTTTCCGTGTGGTTTTGGTACGGGCTACTGCTGCCGCAGAACTGGCTGTGGTCCTTGTGTCCCGATAATTCGGTTACCAGTCGATCGCTGAGTGGGCGCTGCTCATGTGGCCACAAACGACTTGGGGGTGTGTCAGTTGCTGAGTGGCAGATGGTGGCGGCAGACGGTCGTCGCCGACAGCAGTGGCGGCTGGTGGTGAGTTTCTTTTGCAGCCCACAACACGCCGCGCGCTCTTACTTCGCAGGTGGCGGCATCGACGAGAAGGTGACGTTGACCTCTGCGGCGGCCGGCCCCGCTCAGCGGCCGGCCGAGTCGCTCGACTCGCCGGCCGGCTCTCCAGGGCGGCCAGCCAGCTCGCCGGAGGTGCCGCCCAGTCCTCGGGAGCGCCTGGCCGGCTCTCCAGGACAGCCGGCCGGCCGGCCGGCTCTCCAGAACGGCCGGCCGGCTCCTCAGAACGGCCGGCCGGCTCCTCAGAACGGCCGGCCGGCTCCTCAGAACGGCCGACCGGCTCCTCAGAACGGCCGGCCGATGCTCCGCCAGACGCCGGCCGATGCTGCGGAGCGGGCCGATGCTGCGGAGCGGGCCGAAGCCGCGCCGGAGAACCACGCCGACCCGGTGGAGCTGCCGGACGACATGTTCGAGTCGGCGGCGGCGCTCAACGCCGCCGAGGAGGAGGAGGAGTCCGTGCGGCGCGAGGCGCGGCGCGCGCTCACCCGGCTCTGGGACTCTGAGTTCGGCGAATCGAACGACGCGTGCGACGACGTGGCGGACTCGGCGGACTCGACAGAGGCGGCCGACGCCGAGGACTCGATGGATGCGGCGGATGTGGTGGACTCGGCGGACGCCGGTGATGTGATGGACTCGTCGGAAGCCGGTGATGTGGACTCGGCGGACGCCGGTGATGTGATGGACTCGGCGGACGCCGGTGATGTGGACTCGGCGGACGCCGGTGATGTGATGGACTCAGCCGACACCGCTGATGTGGTGGACTCGGACGTCACTGACGAAACCTACCTGAACGAGGTGACCGGCTCGTTGGAGCCGGCGGATGTGACGGACGCGTCCGCCGCCGGTGACCCCGATGACCCGGATGACCCCGGTGTGGCGGTGAGGCCGCGTAAGAGGTCACGCTCGCCGCGGCCAGAGTCTGCCGGCAGCAATAAGCAGCGCAGACTGTCTGCCAACGACAACGCACAGGCGCGGCCGCCGCGCAACTTCATAGAGGTCAAGAAGGTTAAGTTGAGTGAAGACAATATGCGGTTATTACAGGTGAGTTTTGTGAGCTATGGTGTTCGATCGGCTTCAGGTCAAGACCTTTGTGCCTAAGCCGCAGTGGTGCCTAAATTACAGCCGCCCAGCGTTTGTCAGGCCGGGACATGCTAGTTGTGTGAAACCATTTATTAGACATTCCGAGTGGAAATATTTATCAGGTGCAAAGCAATTAAGTGAAGGTTTCGTATTTTATTCCAACAGTCCAATGCGCGGGTATTATCGTATTCGGATGATGGCATATGTTTTGCTTCGTGTCCAATGTGTTGCGTTGGAGGCAAACCTGCAGTGGGTATTGTTATCGGTCCCTAGAGAAGTGCTGTGATTATATTTTGTGTATGCGGCTAATGCAATTGTTGTGCCTTTAGCTCAAACAACTAACCTGTCAACGCAAGCGCCTTCGAAGTCCGGAATGGTGTGCTTGCCTTCCGGTTTGTCTGCCTGCCCGCGTTGACAACGAATAAAGGCATTGTTTCCGACGCCGGCCAGGAATCGAATGAGCGCGATCGTCGGCGTCTGGGGGAGGTGGCGGCGGCGGCGTCCAACATCAACGGAGTGGTCAAGTCCAAGCTGCACCAAAAGGTGCGACAGCTGGCCAGAGACGAACTCGAAACGTGAGTGGCGGGACGGGGGTGACCCGTCACGATCCCGTGGTGTGATCCGCACGTGATCTTGTCTCGTGATTGATGGAGTGCGATGTGACCGGATCGTGTGCTGTAATCTGAATGTCACCACGCCTCCGTCTCGCGGATAGTCGAATACCGGGCACAATATGACCATGGCAGTCGGCGCGCTCTAAATCCCAAGTAGCAGACAATAATGCCCAGCCGCACTGATATTGGTGGTCGCCGCCCCCTAAAGCAGTAATCCGGTGCGATCGAACCGATTCGGTTGCGAGGCTAGTGATGCAAAAACAGCCCAGCATGTAACTGCTTTTTTGTCCTTCATTACAATATCTTTCCGAAAAAAAAATCCCTTTCATGATGGAATGCTCTATGATTCTCTTCACAGGCAGATAAAAGTTCCTTTGTGTTGAGAAAAATGCCGAAACCGATTATTCTTAAACCCGGACTTTCATTCTACTAATACACAGTACAATTACGGAAGAAGACAATAACCACGTCCCGTGTTCTTGGGTATCACTTGGATGGAGAGGTGGATGGATGGAGAGGTGGATGGAGAGATGGATGTATGGAGAAATGGATGGATGGAAAGATGGATGAAGTGATGGATGGATAGAGAGAGGCCCTGGTGCAGCTGTGTTGGTAAGCAATTACTCTGAGTACTGGTAGTAAAATGCTGTTAAGTGCTTGTTTGAGGCGCCAAGACAATGTAAAGTAATGATATATAAAAATGTATGTTTCAATTACAGGTACCCCCATCACTATTCATGAATCTACCCCTGCAGAAAAGTGCTCCCGTCCTGTAACGTTCCTGGATATTCTAGGATTCCATACCATTCCATAACAATCCAGCTTCTCCTCGTGGCACCGCCCATGTTTCATGGTAAGCATGAACAGTTATATTGCTTTGGGCTCACGTATCTGAAAAAATAGCCGGAAATTCGTACCGGTGCTCCAGGGATAGAAAGCGGGCTGTGCTGCCTGGCCCATACAGCCCGAGGAGTTGCATGTACGTGCAAGCGTACCAAGTTATGAACAGGAGATAGAGACTGATAACAATGTCAGTTAGCGGCAGTACGGTCGGCTCGACAGTTGTGTAACAACAACCTTCAGAACGTCAGTCAATGTAACAATTTCTGTGATGGGCGCTGTATGACCGAACAGTCGATGCGCCCCTAAGCCCAAATAACCAATCAACAATTTCTGTGAGTCGCTCTTCTTGGAAAATGCGTTATGTTTTGGGCCAAGCCACTGGTACTCGTCTTCATGGAGCGGAAAATGCGCACGGATGCCCTTTAATGTCTTATTTGCACACTACGCGTACAATTCGGCCATGAATGTGTAGCGCATGTATGTAATAGGACGCGTCTGTATGAAACTGAAAATGTGTTCTACGCAGCAAAATCTGCTTACGGTGGATGGATCTGCTTACGGAAGGTGCAAAAGCACCTTCCGCAACGCAAACATTGTTTATGAGACCTGTGCCTGATCTGAGCTGGCCCGGCAGTCTGGTGTTGGAGAAGCTGTGCGAGGTGGTGGCCAGTCGCAGCGTGATCGGTGAGATGAAGAGATCGGCAGAGAAGCACATAACCGCCGCTGAGCGGTTCCAGAAGAAGATCACACACCTGCAGAAACAGGTACGCACACTCACGTTCGCCCGCGCTCTCACCGGCGCCAACAGATTTATTCCCCGTGTCACCATCACCATCACCATCACCATCACCATCACCATCACCGTCACCATCACCATCACCGTCACCATCACCATCACCATCACCATCACCGTCACCATCACCATCACCATTACCGTCACCATTACCGTCACCATCACCATCACCAACACCATCACCATCACCGTCACCATCACCATCACCGTCACCGTCACCGTCACCATCACCATCACCATCACCATCACCATCACCGTCACCACCACCACCATCACCATCACCATCACCATCACCATCACCATCACCATCACCATCACCATCACCATCACCGTCACCGTCACCATCACCGTCACCATCACCATCACCATCACCATTGTATGGGGCGGGGATAGCCGAGTGGTTGAGGTGTTGGGCTCGGGTAACAAAGGTCCCGGGTTAGACACCCGCACCGATCAGGACATTTCCCAATCCCGCGGCCCACCGGCGAAGCAGTGTTGGCGGCGCCATTAGCCGGGAATGTGCATAAAGTGCGACGTGAACCATCCAATAAACAAACAAACAAACGAACAAACATCACTATTATGGCCATCACCATCACTATTATGTCCATCACCATGACAATCCCATCATCACCATCATCATCACCATCACCATCACCATCACCATCACCATCACCATCACAATTACCATCACCATTATGACTATCATCATCATCATCCTCTCACCTGGCGGAGACAGGCGAGCTTCTCGGGCCAGGGCACGGTGGCCGCCATGGGTGTCTGAAGGTGTGGAAGCGTCAGAAGGTGGTGCACCTTGCACCAAAGACGGCCGATGGGAAAACATTGGCATTGGCTTAACAGCATCGTAAGAAACAGCTGCGATGTCCGAGGATGGCGGGGTTGGATACAAGTGGGTTCCGGGTTTTGTCATCTAGAAAATTGCACTCCCCGGAATTACATTTTCGTGATAGAAGGTTCAATGGTGTCGGTGATTGTCCGCAGACGTAATGTTCTATGCAGCAAATGCCCAGAACTCACCAGACTGAAAGGAAAAATATGAACCTTTAAACAGAGAAAGAATGTTACCCTCTCCAAGTTGGATGGAACACCTCCAAATCCGGGATTCCAAAACGTAAATTGGGTTCCTATCGAGAACCCTATAGTGACGTCCAATGACGTTTCTATGAGGTGGTGGCCACCCCACAGAAACGTCGTACCAGAATTGGCCGAAAGGGGATTTATGAAGCACTGGGCACTATTTGCAAAGTTGTTTCCAATAGGCTTGATACCTTTGAGTGAGGTGATGTGTGCACATGTGCCTCGCGTATGGCTGTCCACGCCACTGGTGCCATCCAGTATCAGCGTATTTGGGGGGAGGGGGGGACAGGCGCCCGTGAGTGCTGTTTTCTGTTCGCACACCTTCGTAGTTCGAGTATACGGTCGGGGATCTCATTCTCATGTTCGCAAGTTGTGCGGCCACCAAGGTGTAGCGCAGCTGCACGTGCACGCTGAGTGTACAGGTGGTGATTGTAAGGTGCTCGTGTGTTTGATCAGCTCCTTCTGGTTACAAACAGCTGGCGCTGGCGGGGGGCAGCCAACACCCGAAGCCTCCTCATTGGTCGTAATGTCATGAAGCCATAGTGGTAAGGCCTAATAAGAGCTATATAGACCATCTGCGTTTAGCCTATCTAGAAAGCATCGTTGCAAAGTGCATCCTCACACCCCAATAGATCCATTATCTCAAGTTACAATGGAACTACATATCCCAGCCCATCTAACACCATTCGCCTGGTATTGCATGACACACTCATCAACAAATTCAAACTCTTCCAGCCATGTCCCATTGTGCTACCCTATTATGCTTGCATAATTGGAGCCGACGAGCTGGCGGCGGTGAGACCAGCTGCCCAGCTGGCGGCTGTCGTAACCAGCTGCCCAGCTGGCGGCTGTCGTGACCAGCTGCCCAGCTGGCGGCTGTCTTGACGCGAACGTGGCTCCTGCGCAGGTGGGAGATCTTCACCTGGTGGTTCGCAAGCTGTCCGCCGAGCTCAAGGTCCGCCGCACGGCAGCGTACCCGGTCAAGATCACCAGGACTGTGGGACTGCAGGTCACGCTGGCGGTGGGTGCGGGCGGAGGCGGCACGGGCCGTCAGCACAAGCAGGTGGCCGATGTCAGTTTATTTCAAAACGTCGAGGGGCTTACATTTTTATTGGTGGCATCTCGCGGGCCGCGGTAGCTCAGTTGGCAGAGCGTCGGACTCTTGATCGCAAGATTGTGGGTTCGAATCTCGAAACCGACGGCATTTACCGGGTCCACCCGCGACCAGTCGGCGTTAGAGGTTGGCGACGCTATATAACTTGGCAGTTCAATACGTCGTAAAAGAGTCCAAAGTTCTTCTTCATGGTGCTTTTTCGTTTGTGTCGACTATCTTTCATTTGGAAGAAAGGTGGACCAGAGCGGCGCGAAGTAATGCCCTTTTCGTGGCTGGCCGCTGCTTCTCGTGCGTTACTCACCGTGTGTCCCGCCGTGTCCCCAGAAGAGCGTACTGCCTCTGACAGCGAGCCCCCGGCCGCGGCCGGTCCTGCCGTCGCTTGTCGTGCGTTACTCACCGTGTGTCCCGCCGTGTCCCCAGAAAAGCGTACTGCCTCTGACAGCGAGCCCCCGGCCGCGGCCGGTCCTGCCGTCGCTTGTCGTGCGTTACTCACCGTGTGTCCCGCCGTGTCCCCAGAAGAGCGTACTGCCTCTGACAGCGAGCCCCCGGCCGCGGCCGGTCCTGCCGTCGCTTGTCGTGCGTTGCTCACCGTGTCCCCAGAAGAGCGTACTGCCTCTGACAGCGAGCCCCCGGCCGCGGCCGGTCCTGCCGTCGCTTGTCGTGCGTTACTCACCGTGTGTCCCGCCGTGTCCCCAGAAGAGCGTACTGCCTCTGACGGCGAGCCCCCGGCCGCGGCCGGTCCTGCCGTCGCTTGTCGTGCGTTACTCACCGTGTGTCCCGCCGTGTCCCCAGAAGAGCGTACTGCCTCTGACAGCGAGCCCCCGGCCGCGGCCGGTCCTGCCGTCGCTTGTCGTGCGTTACTCACCGTGTGTCCCGCCGTGTCCCCAGAAGAGCGTACTGCCTCTGACAGCGAGCCCCCGGCCGCGGCCGGTCCTGCCGTCGCTTGTCGTGCGTTACTCACCGTGTGTCCCGCCGTGTCCCCAGAAGAGCGTACTGCCTCTGACAGCGAGCCCCCGGCCGCGGCCGGTCCTGCCGGTCAGTGCAGCCTCTGCCAACGGCGTGCTGCGGGCTCAGCTGACGGCGCCGGTCCGCACCAAACTCAGGGTGGGTCGGCTGACGCGGCCCTGGCCGCCGGCCCGGGCTGGCGCTCGACGCGAGTGCGGTACCGTACCCTGCTACTGGCTCTTAGTGGCATTTCATGACGAGCGAGAACACCAAGGATATAGAACTGGGGGCATCGGTAGCTCAGTGGTTAAGCTGAGCGTCTGGCGAGCCAGAGGTACGGGCTTCGATTCCACGCGATGCCGCCCTTCCTGCCAGGGTGAGAGGCAGGCAACGCCACATGGCTTCAGCTGCAGAGTGCATCGTAAAGCCACAATTCAATCCAATGATGTATAACAGCATGCTACGCTGGCGATCGGGGCGATAGGTCACAGTCAGTGTACTCGATATCGTATAATGGAGGGAACGGGCTAGATACGTCAGTCAGTCTTGGCCTCGATGCAAATGAAAACATTGCGTACCAAAAAGAAACTGGGAGCAACAGCCGTTGTTAGCGAAACGTTTTCTTTATGGCGGTACCAAGGTGGAGTGTTAACAAAACTGGATGAACTACTGTGGCGCAGTGTCCTAAAATTACTTTGCCATTAACTGTGTGGATGAAGGAAGAAGTTGCTTGGGAATAGTGAAAGATTGGAAGAAAATAAAGGATTGTCACTTAAGGATTAAAAAGCAGAATGCCTTCCACTTCAGTCATATGCATTTTACATTATTTAGCAGTCATGTGCATGATGACTGCCCATACATCATGTGGCAAAATGGTAAAAACCTAGGATGAGGATGAAATAGCACAACTCCATTAACTGTGAATTTCCAGGCCACATGGTGAATTATTTTACACTGCTGTGGCGAGACTCCATAGAAGCCAATTGAGGAAGTCAAAATTATATTCGTGGAGATCAAAACACGCTTTTGTTTGGTATTGGTTGCCACGTTCACTGTATAATAACAGACGACTGGTCGCGGAGCGTCCTCGTCTTTAATTGAACCCGTCCTCTCGCCAGACACGGACTGTGGCTGTATGCCATCGAGTGCTAGGTTTGGGTGAGAATCGGGCCGGCGATGGCGGTGAGTGGGGCCGCCAGTGATGTCCGCGTGGGCCTGTTGGTCGCCAGATGCCGACAACAGTGACTGGGACCCAGCGGCCGAGTCTGCTGGCGCCGGCAATGCCGACCACACCGCCCCGGCTGGGCGGGCCTCTGCTGACACAGGTGAGGTGCACCACCATCACCACCCCACCAACACCGCCCCACCATCACCACCCCACCAACACCGTCCCACCAACACCGCCCCAGCTGAGCGGGCCTCTGCTGACACAGGTGAGGTGCACCACCATCACCACCCCACCAACACCGCCCCGCCAACACCGTCCCATCAACACCGTCCCACCAACACCACCCCAGCTGAGCGGGCCTCTGCTGACACAGGTGAGGTGCACCACCATCACCACCCCACCAACACCGCCCCGCCAACACCGTCCCATCAACACCGTCCCACCAACACCACCCCAGCTGGGCGGGCCTCTGCTGACACAGGTGAGGTGCACCACCATCACCACCCCACCACCACCCCCCCAACACCGTCCCATCAACACCGTCCCACCAACACCACCCCCACACCACCACCGCCATCAACACCGTCCCATCAACACCGCCCCCGGCTGGGCGGGCTTGGACACAGGTGAGGTGCACCACCATCACCACCCCACCAACACCGCCCCGCCAACACCGTCCCATCAACACCGTCCCACCAACACCACCCCACGACGGCCCGCACAAGCACCACCATCACCACCCCACCACACCGTCCCACCAACACCACCCACCAACACCGTCCCACCAACACCGTCCCATCAACACCGCCCCGGCTGGGCGGGCCTCTGCTGACACAGGTGAGGTGCACCACCATCACCACCCCACCAACACCGCCCCGCCAACACCGTCCCACCAACACCGTCCCACCAACACCGTCCCACCAACACCACCCCAGCTGAGCGGGCCTCTGCTGACACAGGTGAGGTGCACCACCATCACCACCCCACCAACACCGCCCCGCCAACACCGTCCCATCAACACCGTCCCACCAACACCACCCCAGCTGAGCGGGCCTCTGCTGACACAGGTGAGGTGCACCACCATCACCACCCCACCAACACCGCCCCACCAACACCGTCCCACCAACACCGTCCCACCAACACCACCCCAGCTGGGCGGGCCTCTGCTGACACAGGTGAGGTGCACCACCATCACCACCCCACCAACACCGCCCCGCCAACACCGTCCCATCAACACCGTCCCACCAACACCACCCCCAGCTGGGCGGGCCTCTGCTGACACAGGTGAGGTGCACCACCATCACCACCCCACCAACACCGCCCCGCCAACACCGTCCCACCAACACCGTCCCACCAACACCACCCCGGCTGGGCGGGCCTCTGCTGACACAGGTGAGGTGCACCACCATCACCACCCCACCAACACCGCCCCGCCAACACCGTCCCACCAACACCGTCCCACCAACACCACCCCAGCTGAGCGGGCCTCTGCGGACGCAGGTAAGGGGGAAAACCACCCCACCAACACCGCCCCACCAACACCACCCCACCAACACCGTCCCATCAACACCGTCCCACCAACACCACCCAGTGAGCGGGCCTCGGACACAGGTAGGTGCACACCATCACCACCCCACCAACACCGCCCCACCAACACCGTCCCACCAACACGTCCCACCAACACCACCCCAGCTGAGCGGGCCTCTGCTGACACAGGTGAGGTGCACCACCATCACCACCCCACCAACACCGCCCCGCCAACACCGTCCCATCAACACCGTCCCACCAACACCACCCCAGCTGAGCGGGCCTCTGCTGACACAGGTAGGTGCACCACCATCACCACCCACCAACACCGCCCGCCAACACGTCCCACCAACACCACCCCGGCTGGGCGGGCCTCTGCGACACAGGTGCACCACCATCACCACCCCACCAACACCGCCCCGCCAACACCGTCCCACCAACACCGTCCCACCAACACCGCCCCGGCTGGGCGGGCCTCTGCTGACACAGGTGAGGTGCACCACCATCACCACCCCACCAACACCGCCCCGCCAACACCGTCCCACCAACACCGTCCCACCAACACCGCCCACTGGGCGGGCCTCTGCTGACACAGGTGAGGTCACCACCATCACCACCCCACCAACACCGCCCCACCACCACCGCCCCACCACACCACCCCACCATCACCACCCCACCATCACCACCCCACCAACACCGCCCCACCAACACCGTCCCATCAACACCGTCCCACCAACACCACCCCAGCGAGCGGGCCTCTGCTGACACAGGTGAGGTCACCACCATCCCACACACACCCACCAACACCGCCCCGCAACACCGTCCCACACACACCACCACACCACCCACACACCACCACCAACACCACCACCACCACCACCCCACCAACACCGTCCCCCACCCGTCCCATAACACCGTCCCACCAACACCACCCCAGCGCGGCTCGACACAGGTGAGGTGCACCACCATCACCACCCCACCAACACCGCCCCGCCAACACCGTCCCACCAACACCGTCCCACCAACACCACCCCAGCTGAGCGGGCCTCTGCGGACGCAGGTAAGGGGAAAACCACCCCACCACCACCACCCACAACACCACCCCACGAGGCCTCCACACAATACAACCACCAACACCGCCCCGCCAACACCGTCCCACCACACCGCCCACCAACACCTCATCACCTCCACAACACACCCCAGCTGAGCGGGCCTCTGGACGCAGGTGGGGAAAAAAAACCCCACACACCACCCACCAACACCGCCCACCACACCACCCACTACGCCTCTCGACGCAGGAAAACCACCCCACCAACACCGCCCCACCACACACCAACACCAACCACCCCACCAACACCGCCCCACC